>UCOL01005706.1:0-11027 GCA_900474335.1 Ormyrus nitidulus | reverse complement strand
CCCCGCCGAAGGCGGGGCTTACCGAGGTCTTTTTAACTGTCTTGTTTACCAAAGTCTTTTTTCCCCTACGGGGAAAAAAGACTTTGTTAAAAAGACCTTGGTAAGCCCCGCCGAAGGCCGAAGGCGGGGCTTACCGAGGTCTTTTTACCTGTCTTGTTTACTAAAGTCTTTTTTCCCCGTAAGCCATCCCAAAGGCCTTCGTCGGGGTTTACCGGGGTCTGTTTTCCCAATGAAATGGCATAACTCCAGCGTTTGAATTCCGCGTTAATCAAACTTCAACGTTCAATAAGCAAATCACCGAAATCGACAATTTCCATTACGCGAAACTTACATGCCAGCGCACCTACTTTGTAACAAGAGTGGCAAGTTACATTGCGCAATCGGCAGCTTTCAATCAACACATAGAGTATCCGCCTCCCGTTTCGGCGTTTAAACAATGTAGGTCACAGGAGAGTACAGCGCAAGGTGCGCCACGCAATAGGAAACGTCGCTCGGCAAACGGCTGAAATCAATTACAGCCATCAGCGAGTAAGAAGATGCCGGTAGTTCGACGCGATATCCCATCGGCGAACTTGATTTAAATGGCCGATCGATTGCTCGAGCTTCTCGGATTGTGCGTTGGCTTGATATCGAATGATGTAAGGCTGAGAGAGAGAGATAGAGGAGGAGAGGGCTCGAAGGTCGGGAATGAGTGGATGCGTTGACGGAATTATTGATTCGAAATTGCCGGGTCGGAGTGTGCCGGACTGATTTAAATCCGGTGATTGTTGTTACGGACGAGCTGCGAGCGGAGGAGGTTCTGTGAACGGCGAACGAACCGAAAATATACTGATGGCATCTGCTTATTGAAGGGACGTGTTTGTTTTGCTGCTAAATATTTTACTTTTAAAATTGCGCGGCTATCGCTACCTTAATAAGTATCATTGAAAGTGACTTATTTTATCGAAGCACTAAATATTCGTTTAATTAATTTTGCCGGAGAAAACCGGTAATTTTAATTATTCGGAAGAAGAATTTTGTCGGATTTATTGAACGCGGTTTTTTAATCGAGGATCCTCCCTTTGGACGATTCCCATTACTAGCAACTCATACTGTATTCGTAAACACTTTTCTCAATTTCATTGATAACAAGTCGATCGCCATTTTACTATCAATATATTCACACATACGTCGACTACTCAACAATATCATAAATCCGATTGGCCGAGAAGCAAATAAACCTGCAGCTGCCAGTACAGGCAAAACAAACACCCCGACCCGCGAATAAAAACTCTCTCCACTTATAATACGCATCCCCAGTAACAAGCTTAGCTTTCGATCGGCGGCCGACGTAATCGACATAATCACGCCGTGCGTATACGTTACGCGCACGTACAATAACTCGGGCCGAAATGTCTTGGCGCTGCCGGCGAGATCCCATAACTTTCTCTCTCTCTCTCTCTCTCTCTCTCCCTCGCAGCCGATGTGTTTGCATGAAAGATCGTCCATTAGCGGCCGCGCGTACATCGATTCGTGATTTATACCCTCGCGCCGGCAATTTCATTCCTCCTTCCGATTGTGATCGGCTCGTTCGCGAGCCTTGAAAAAAGGAGGAGAGCCCGATGGTGAAAAGAATCGAGGAGAGCGAATTTCGATGTGTATAAGATAGCGCATTTCGCCCGCAACGAGGCTGCTGTGCCGCCTGGTAAACCGCAAGGATGCGCCGTGATTTGCCGCGAGGATGCTTGACACTGCTGCGGGCTGCGAAGTAGCTCTGCGAGGTACAAATTTCGTTTCGAGTTGAGGTTTTGAAGGAGGTGAATAAGAAATCTTGACTGAACTTCAAATCGTTCTGAAAGAGATTGAGTTTATCGTGAAGCTTGTTGAAGTTGAATAATTTGCATTACCGTTTGTTATACCGCGACTAACCCGCTGTTGTTATATATAGTCTAGATATAAATAGCATCGGAATTTCGAATCGGACGGTTACAAATCGTCAATACTTGCGCGTTCGCGCAAAAATTCTAAATGATTCCTTCCTCCTAGAGGAAGCTTTTTCATAGTAATTTTTGGAGTTGTTACATTTTAAAAATTTCTTTTCAGGTGTCAGTAGTAGATTTTTATTTTTTTTATATCATTTCCATACCACCTAGCGTAAATATTGTGGCGCGTTTTTTTGTGATTCATCCATTGTATTATTACAACAAGCGACATTCAGGCGCGCTCCGCGCGCTCTAATTTTATTATAAATATTAGAAATTTATTCCTTACGCGAATTTCAAACAGTTTTTGAAATTTCATTTATCTATAATTCATTATTGCCATGTAGAAAATTCTATTTTCAATTTTGAGGTTATCAATTCAAAATTTATTCGAATATTTTTCATTATGCATCATTGTAAAAACTATTAAGATTTAGTTATATATTTTTTACATCTAAAAATCAATATTCGGTTTTAAAAATTCAAAGAATTCATAATTCTGACATTCGAACTATATCGACCAATCAAATCAAGCCTTTAAATGCTTCAACATGGCCGCTCATCACTTTTTTAAGAAGGGATTTAGCTTTAAAACAGATTGCCAACCCAAAAAGAATAAGTACTAATAAGATACGCGTATACATAAAGTTATATAAAAGAAAACTATCTATTTGTGAAGAATTTAATAGATTGATTTAGGGTACTAAACAAATTGAAAAAATACAGAAAATCACGATTACAGCTATCATAAAAGGATATATATCATCAATAAAATAATTCTCTCTGTTGTTTGGTATGTGTGCCCAGCCACACAGTTGGTGAACTTTTTATCAAAACATTTTCTCACAATATTAGGAGCATCCGTACATCAAGGCAATAAGCATCTCCTATACAGATCGGCCGCCAATACAGATATCAACTTTGTGAGAAGATAGCAGTACAATAATTTATTCCAAAACTATCAGCTTTGGAAGAATTGAACGTTACAATGACGCAGCTAATAATTCAATGAATCATAAACGAAGGAAATTCTCAGAATTTTTCAGGGATTAAAAATCCATCCATAATGCCGAATTCATAAATTACAATCTATCAGCCAAAGCTCCCACATTACTTAGTCGCGTCATACTTTTCGCACACCCTATACGTGCTGAGCATACACGTCGTCCCATATACATCTATACGCATAGCGTAGCGCTTGCAGAAGCCCCTTCTTATATAGGGAAGAGCGGCGCGGTGTGCCGTTCATTCATTACGAGTCTCGAGTACTCGGAGCGATGAGCCTCTTTCTCTTTCCCTCCATTCGGTGGATTCTCCTACAGCCTGAGCACGGAAGATGATGTGCCGGGACGCTCTGCGTATATAATAATAACGACGATCGTGGATCGTCTCTGATCTTGTTTGTTGGAGTGTCGGTGCAGAAGGACCGCCAGCTAGCGGGGACAAGATGGATTAGTTGCGGAAGATCTGGAAACGCATGCAGGAAGGGGGCCATTAAGTGCCTCCGTCACTGGAGTTACGCGCCTGTATATTGCAAGAGCGAGCGAGAGAGAGAGAGAGAGAGATAACATGGAGAACGAGACGAGTTTCCCGATGATGTGATGAAGGGAGACATTAATTCAATTTTTGGAACGAGTATCTGTAAGCTCGAGGCTTCTTTGAATTGACGCTGCGCGCACCATGACGATGGCGAATTTTCGCAGTTGCGTGTGATTGATGAGGCGGTGCGATGTGCTCCGGCTATTTACTGCTTGGCGAATCTCAATAATGGGGAAATTTTCTATTTGGCTTGTCTGTTATCGTGACGTTGATGATCTGCCTGGATTTCGAGCGAAATTTTCGTTAAATTGGATAGAGAGGATTTAGGTTGATCTTTGACCTGATATATGTATAGAAGAGGATTTCGGATAAAAAATAAAGTCATACCAATAAAATTAAACGTTCCACTGTATTTATTTAATAGAAGAATAGAATTTCATTTGCAATATTAAAATGTTTCTTACTGTTGATGTTAATGCTTATTTTCTATGGAACAAAATATAAAAGAAAAATGGAAGACGGTTTTGCTATTCAAGGCGTCACGATTTTTGTTAAACTGAGAACTACATTTGTAGTTTTTTGTATGCGATCCACAACGGTTGATGATTTTTACCAAACAATAACCTCCGTCACAGAGTCTTGATCTGCAATTGATTTCTTCTATTTCTAGTACTTGTAGACTTCGATTTCGCTAAATCATTTTTTGGAATTAGTTATTTTCATGATATTATACGCATCTTGATTTGCTTTTAGTGCGAGTCATGTATTATTTCTGTTTTAGGGACTTATATTTATTTATTTTTAATTTTGCAATTGTTTTTCCATCAATAGATTAGTAGTTACAGTTCTATTAATATTTTAACATGAACGTTATAAATTGAAAAAGAATTCTGCAGATTTCTGCCTAATTATTTTACAAACGTTATAATTTCTCTAATAAGAATTGCTTTAAAATTACTAGACCGTAAAGTTTTAAGGCGTGTATTCATTCAGTTTTTTGCACTTAAAACTGTCATGATTAAAGTTAATGAGGAATATTTCGTTCATTTAAAAATAAATAATTTAGAATACATTAACAGAAGAACATTTTTTGAAAAATTGAAAAAAATAAAAATGAATTTAGTCCTCAAATTTATGTACCCCAAATTTTAGTTATTTTACATTAACGAATCTCTCAATTCTAAAGATTCCAATTAACGTTTTGACTGAAATATACTTTCATAATTACAGCAAATATTCACGTAAAATGATTCTTTTGAAAAATTATTTATTTCATTTAAAACACCTACAAAAGAATTTCACTTAAGCACGTAAAATGAAATTGCTAAATTCCAACCTAAAATAAAATCAACAGAACACAGTCGTAAACACAGAAAAACACAGCACTGAAAAAACGTATACTAATGAAGTACAGAAAAATAACTTTAAAATTCCGCAGCCCAGAATCAGCATCACAGCGCCTCTCCGCGCACCGAAATCGGCTTTACCGGCTATACATCCAACTAGCTGCGATACGCTTTCAGGCCAGACGCACACCGACACCTACACACCCACACACACTCCGGCGCACTAAGCCGGAAGAGTCCGGCGATAATAATCGCGTCGTCCGTCAACGCTGCGCTTGCGATATCGTTAATGCACAAAAACTGCGTCGTTATATTCCGAGGATGGACGCATTAATAGACAGCCCGGGGAGGATGAACGCGCGTCGATGTAATGCGCCTCTCGAGCCCCAGAGAGAGAATAATAAGGCTGTGCGAGTCGCTTTCCTGGAAAGCGTATTTTATTTCAATCTGATGAAAGCTTCTTGTAACGAAGCGCGGAGAGCAGCAGTGCCTCGGACGGAGATAACGCGGCGGCTTTTTGCTCCGCCGGATTTTCGTAATCAGCGATAAATGCGAGAGAACGCGCCGAGAATCAGCCTGTGGGATTCTTTGATCTGGTACTTTCCGCGAGTTGTCGAGGAGCGGCGAATCTAATTAGCGTCAAATTAATTTTGTTAATTATTTATATTTGGCAACTTGTAATTTTATACATTCGCATAAAAGAGCTGGGTGCAAATCTCTTTTGCTTCTCGTACAAATAATATTTACGTAAAAGTAAGTAAAAATTCCTTTTTGTTGTGTAAAATTCTGTATATTTGTATGAAACCTGTAAAAAGCATAATTATGATGTAAAAGCACGTCTAATTAGTTTTAAGTGAGATTAATGAATAATAGTCATCAGTTTTCTTTGTTGGTATCACTTTCCTTTGTAGTACGTTGCTTTATTTTGTGCATTCTTATGGCATACAATTGTTAGGCAATTGAGAACAGCTTTACGATTTTTTTACCTTTTACATGTTTCATACTTGCGCATTTTGTAAATAATCTGGTAAGCTTTTCTTTAAAAAAGAATCCAAACATTTTCGAGAAGTCCTGTAATCTTAAACTTTAAGCTCTTTCTCAGATCTTTTATCTACCTTAGAATCCGTATTTTGACCTACGTTGTAATCGTGATGTCCTCTGTACGACAAACTTTTTGATTTGCATTTCTCTCTGATGCTTGGATTTAAAAACATTATTAATACAGTTAAATATTTAGTCTTTTTCTCAGATGTAATAAGCATCAAGTACATGTAGATTTGATGTACTTAATCTCAACTTAAAATTCAAAACATCAACGTATACATATTCAACGTCTTTTTTTGGACACTTACAGTAGTTCGCTCATTTTCAACACTCACTAGAACTTAATTTACATTCGAGCGCCAGTCGGCATTGCCCCGTTCATAGGAATGCTATACGTTGCGCAGGAAACGTAGAATTTTCCCTACAATTACGTATGTAAATGTTTTTTCTCCTCCAGCCGCCACTGTAACTGTACACGGCATTACTACTCACAGGTTTTAAGTAGTTGCTGCTTGTTTTCGGTCGTACAAATTATTCTCGCGTCTTTATTCCGCGGCGAGGCAGCTCTAATGTGGCCGCCGAAGAAATTAGTTGCCACGGCTAATGTCCTACTTACTCGGTGGCGAGGCAATTATCAGACGTTGAGATTGTGCGGTTTGGAAACACGTGCGGAGAAAACAATCGCATTATAACGATTGTTTGAATTGCAAGAAATGCGCTTTTACAAATGAGAAATTAATGTTACCTTATCGGAAGCGCGATCGCGGTAGAAGCTATGATTTCGTAGTGTTTTGTGCGATCTGGTAAATATTTACAAAGTAGTTCGTCTGCTTGTTACAATTAGTGTGAAAGTAAATTAGTTTGTTAATATTTGGATTTAAGAGTAATTCATTAAATTTCGAATGTTTACTCAGAATCAATTGTTTTTTTTTTTTTTTTTTTTTCGGTAGAATAGAAGTCTAGTGGTGAAAGTATAAATAAAATATAATATTTATACGCTGAGGAAAAAATTTGATCGACTTGATTACTTCACGACGTTGAATATGCGCAATTGAATTTTCAGTTGGTTTAACAGAACATCTATTATTTCAATAATATATCCCGTTAATTTAACAGGGGTTCTATCTCAAATCAATCGAAAATTTAATTAAACAGCGCGATATACTTGAGTCAATGAAATGTTTTTCTCAGTGTATATTGTGGACTTGTTTCAATAAAGTAGATTTTATTTTCTTCTGAAATTATTTGAATGCAATAAGACAATTAAATATCGACAATCGATGGATGTTTACAAACCCGAATACAATACTAAACGATTGAAAGAATCCCAAGCGACGGCATCGGAAGTAACAGCGAAGCTCTAAAGCGACAAGTCAGGTGTAGAGAAAGAGACGCGGCAGACAGGCGAGGCTCCTAAAGAAAAAAAAAAGAGATTGTCGCAACGTCTGCCACCTCCGGAGAAAGGAAATTGAAAAATGGCGACATAAGAACGGAATAGAAATAAGAAGTATTAACGGCGAACAAAAGAGATGCGTACGCGGTAAAGTAAGAGCAGCAAGAAGTAACATCGGTATCAGGGAGAGAGACTGGAGAGAGAAAATGGCAAGAGACAGAAAAATCGAGAAAGAGAAATGGGGTTACGGAAGATCTATAGAGCCGCGCGAAGCGACACTCGATGTTCCCGATAATGTCGTAGCAGTGCTCAAGATGGATGAGTGCATCGAGATTCCTCATGTGCCGCGGCGCGCGCTCCAACTTTGCTGGCCTCCATTCAGAAAGTCATAAAAAGCGGAAGCGCCTCAGATCGGCGAAAGATTGCCGAGTTTTCCGCGGCTTTTTCTAACCTAGGCGCGAACTTCGGTCCTTCTTAAAACGCGATAAGACGGGACGAGCCAACTTTGCCGCTTCATTGTTTCGATAACGACTTGCTCGAAGAATACGTTCGCTGTCTCGTTTGTTTATTCGATAATGGATAGACGATAATCAGTCCGCAGATGCGCAATAGTATTGCAGGATCTTTTTTTATTATTACTCGTTAAATTATTACTAGTTAAATCTACATTCTGTTTTTATTGCAGCTGTTAAAAATAATTTATTCTTTATAAACACGAATTCTTTTCTGTTTTAGTTTTCATTGATCTTTATAATTGATACAATACGATATAGTACATTTAATTAATTACTTATGCTTTACCTTTAATTTATGCTAATATTCAAATTTGAGATTAGAAACTATCAACTTGTTTAAGTATTGCTTTTACAAAAAGTATTAACTATTTAATATTAACAAATAGAAACTGAACGCTAGATTGATTTATAATTAATATTACAACAAAACTCTTTCATTTTTCATTCCAATCCTCGAAACTTGCTTCTTGTAAGTTAAGATAAAAAATTTGCTGCTTTTAAATTTTATATCCATTATACTTTGACCTAACCTTACGTTACGCTCTAACCAATCAAACTAAATCTTTAGGTTCAATAGTATGGTCATATCAACCAATCACATTGCACTTACAATGAGAATTAACTAATCGCAAACATTTTATTCTGGCTTCAACTTTCCGGTCATCACTTTTTTAAGAGAGGAAATGATGTAACCACTTAAAAATAAAGTTATTTTTCACCATTAGTAATTATTTATTACAGACTTATTAATATCCTATCTCATAAATTGCTTTTAGTGGCAAAATATTCATATTTTTATGTACATCGTTTTCCCCTAGATTTAGGTGCTAGGTCCATTAATAAAACAAAACCAAAAAAAACCGCCCAAAAAAGTCCGCCCGTTTTTTTCACTAATGACTGATAACTTGCAATCCCGGTAGAGTTCCCAGAGGTCCAATTTATCTTACGCCACTTCATTTTGCATGCGTAAAAAAAAAAGCACACCCCTTTTTCGTAAGTAAATTTTTCCACAGCATCCGCTAAAAAGCCCGTCGCGACCTTCCTAACGCGTATCGTTAAGCACAAAAGAACTACTAATTGTGGCATTTTTAGCTAATATTTTTCCCCGGACGGGCACGAAAAAAGGGTGCAACAATGCGGCATTAATTTCGGGGCGCCGGTCGGCAGTGAACTTTCGCGCTTTGTTTCGGTTATTAAAATTCGCGCGCCCGGAGCTCATCTCGCCCGGCGGAAAATTCCTTAATAACGTTTTAGAAGGTGAGCGCGTTCGCAACAATACAGAAATCTGTCTGAAACTTAATTACCGCGCAGCCGCCGCTGCCGCCGCCTCGCCTGTCTACGAAATTAATTACTCGGCTTTATGCACGTCATAATCGCCGTCTGTAATTACTCCCCGTAAGAACATATATTGTTATCGCGCGGTTTTTATAGTTTAGCTGATAGCGGGGCTCTGATGTAACCGAGATCTTTCTTTTCGCTTTCTGCCGAACGACGTGGCTGGGTAGCAGTGCGTTAACCGCACGGTAGCAACGGCAGGCCCGTAATTACGCTCTCAAGATGGAGTAAACGCGCGAGGCGTTATCTTGATTATGTTAATGACATCGCTGATTTCTGACTCTGCGCAATACTCATTGAGGACGCCTGGTGAAAGATGCTTTGTAAGCTGGGAGGAACGAATCGTTCCAGTTTGCTGATATCTGACTGTTTCGTTAAAGGTTAGGTCTTGAGCAGTGGATGATGGTATCTGATTAAAAATGCAATCGAGTGCTTTAATTGATGTGAAACTGGGTCAGTGGTTGTTTAGTCGTTTAAATCTTAGTTATGTTTTCAAAGTTAAATTTATCACTTTATGCGCCTGAAAGTAGTACTGCTTTTTTTTTCTTAAACGTCAGATACTACTGTTGCGCGTAATCATTTTTTGTGTATTGGTACGAAAATAACTAAACACTAAATTAAGAGATATTTGAAATTATTGTAATTGCAATGTTAGTAAAATCAATTTACCAAATGTATAAAAAGTTTTGCAGACATTTTAAACGTTCAGATATCTACCATTTAGTAATTAGAGTTAATACTTAATATTAATTAATTAATACTAATTTAATCCTAATTATTATTGAATTAAAAAAGCTGATGCCAATCCGTTGGCATTTAGCTTCCTCAAACTGAAATTATAGTCCCATCACATTAATTATGTTGAGTTAAAATAATTAATGGATATTTGTCAAATATCTAAAATACTAAAACGTAATTGCAGAACTTAAATTCATTCTACTAATTTAATTTCTTGTTTTATTACATAGTGTTAATGTCAAAAAATAAATTATAAATGCTGAAAAACAGGTTATTAATAATGTTTAAAAATATCAATAACCTTTGTTTAGATATAATTTTTGAAAGTATATTTTCATAACAAATAAATATAACGTATCATAATAATAATAATAATAATAATAAGACGATCCTAAAGTCCTGCATGAAATAACTAAACTATGCTGTGTGCTAAATCCTGAATAAATTTCATCTTTGATGCATTGGAGCTATTCTCGGGAAATTACGATTTGAAAAAGTAGAAAAACTTTAACCTCAAGTATCTCTGAAATTTAGAGACCAGCCCTTTTAGAGCCCTCTTGCCCACCGAATTCATCCAATAAATATGCAAACTCTACCTCTACAAAATTTCACCGCGATTCAATCAATTTTACTGCAGTTGTCGCGGGTATCAAAGAAAATCGATTTGTTACAAATTATTTTTTTTTATCCACAAAGAATCAAGAATAATATTTGAAAATTTATATAATCATAGATCTAAACATAAATTTTACGAAAAAAAAATGTATTACGACATATCGTTTTTTACTTTTTACATATTATCTATTTACAATTATCTATTTATAAAAAATGAAAGCAACAAATTAGATTTAAAATATATTAAAGAAGGTAAGTCGAGGTTTGTCAGTGGTTGACGCGTATTGGTTCAGGTCCCTTTTGTTTAAGGTTGTATGGTCTATACAGTCTGAATCAATAAAAAGTCAGTCGAGATGTAAATCATTAGTAATAACTATATTATTTATTTATTTATTTATTTATTTCACCAGAAAAATATACATAGTATCCTACTATAGGTGAGCGTAGGTCCGGTATAAAATGTTATTAAAATGTTTTTATTAATTTTTGCTTATTAAATGCATAAAGGAGAGTTAACCGAATACTATAAACCGTATAAAAA
>UCOL01005705.1:0-11028 GCA_900474335.1 Ormyrus nitidulus | reverse complement strand
GATCAGGTGCATCGCGATCCTCCAGCATGATCAGCGGGTATGAGCTCCACCCCCGTCACCGAAAAATCCGACTGACATTTCTTTAAAAATGCCTCCGAAATTTCGGACTAACGGGGATTCGAACTCACGCCTTAAGCGACGTTTGCCTTGGGAGGCAAGAACCTTACCGCCTGAGCCAAACACCGCTCTAGCTTGTTTAATTATTCCGAGATCCTCACAAGATAGTGCGTATCGCATCAACACTTTCTGCGACACTGTACGCATCGCTCAACGTTTTAACCGCACTCATAGAGTCCGTCGTCTGGATTCTGCTTTGGTCGGCAAATGCGCGAACATTTTAGTCCTTCGAGCCGGATAGATTCGAAAAGTTTGGAGAATTCAGGAAAATTTCGGATAATTCGGATCACAGTGATAAGAAGCTATCCATCGTGAGTGAATAATTGGGCAGTATTTTGGCGCGAGTTTCTATACATTAGTATACGCGTACGTATACTGCTTTCAAGTTCATCATTTAATACTGATTTTCGCACATCGCTAGAAGCGCTACCATGGCAGATAAACTTTTAGCAGATCAATGTACTGATGGTCAGATTGTGTAAAATTTCATCACTGTTGGATGTAGTGGATCGGTTGGAGGATGAGGGTTAAATAAAAACACTCACGCAGCTTTCTTTCAATTGTCACTTAACTCTCTTATTATTAGTTGTAACCAAATATAAACATAACACGGTTCGTGCACTGCGCACATTGCTCTTAACCCGAAATTAACGACGGTCGCGGGCAAAGTGAACATGTCAGTCGAGCGGGGCGGGCTACTGCGAGTGCCCTAAAGGTGGCGCTGGCTCCCTGGCCCTCTCAAGTCTAACCGACTGTCGGCGTGGAGCCCAGCTACTCTCTCCTTCCATGCCGCTCTACACTTTATGGGAGTCTGAAACAAAGTAAATTATTTTCTCTGACTCTGAAGTATACATACACTCTGGTATCTCTGAGTATTTATCTCTGAATAATATTTATCTATGAGATGTGAATGAGCAAGTAAGGGTAGATGATTAGTCATTACGTTTGCCTGATTTCCACTGGATTCTATCTAACTTACTTTCACATTGTTCTCGATCAATTACACACATCTTGATAAAATTTCCATGAGTTTCTGCCATATGGCCTTTACTCCCTCCGGTTTCTATTTCTCTGAGTTTTCTCTGTATTTTTGAAGTGGCAGCATCAAACTCTTCAACTTGCATACTCCATCCATTTGTGTATACATTTTCAGCGGAAATATAATCGCTCCACATCTTCATTAGGTATGAAGATACGCCTGTAACATCTTTGATGGCTTTAGACAAGTAGACAGGGTTACATAATTTTGTCTGTTGCTTCTCCTAGCGACTGTGCCTTCGTACAGTTTTATAATGTAATCTTCGGTTGATGACGAATCCTCGCAGTCTCTGAAGTTACCATCTGAATATTCTCTTGACATCAGTCCAATCGTTCTCTGAAGATGAACTCTGTTTTCTTGATAAGTAGTTGACAGCAAAAGCTATATCTGGTCTTGTAGCACAAGCCAAATACATCAAACTACAGAGGGTCAAGGGACAGTGTGGCAGATCTGTTCACTCTTCGCTGATTGGCTCCGCCATTTATAGGAGAATTTCCGTTTATGTATATAGTTTATGTTTACGTGTTTATAGATATGTAAAATGTGATGTGTATCTGCAAGTATGATATTTATTTAAATATCATGGTTACAATAAGGAAATATTAAGGTAATATTAAGTATTAAATAACAAGAAATAATAATATACTAATTAGTAAAAATATTGTAATTGAAATTATGAAAAGAGAAATAAAACGTAAATCTAACCTTAAAGAAAAAGTAAATAAAAAATACTTTAAAGAAAATGTAATTTAATTTTGTTTATAAATTAAAATATAATTATGTAACTGCATAGGATTATATTACATGGTATATTTAGAAAATATGCATGTACTTGAAAGTAAGTTGTTATGTAGATGCCTGATTGTTCAGCAAAAGGATGCAAAAACAAATCAAGAAATGGAGTGAAGATGAATTATTTTCCAAAAGATGCTGAGCGAAGGAAACAATGGTGGAACAATTGTGTAATTTTAGGTGGGAAGGATCCCAGTTGGTACCCTCGTGATTCATCTGCTTTGTGTGAAGTACGTATTGAAAAATTTTGAGTTAATATTAGATTGAATTGAAGAAAATTATCAAGTTATAAATTTATAAACAGTTTGATTAATATAAAAACATTAGTTTTGTAAATTAAGTACTTAATAAAAAATAATCAATGCCTTCAATTTACATTGAATAAGTAAATAATTATTAAATTATTTGTAAGATGTAGTAAAGTATGATGCAAATTTTTTATTGTTTACAGCTTACTCTTGTTTTATTATTTTTATTGTTTACTAATAATAACTATTTATTTTTTACAGTATCATTTCACAGCAGATATGTGGGAAAAACTACGCATTGACAATACAAAAAAATTGAAGAATGACGCCGTTCCAACCTTATTTGGAGATTTAGTATTACAAATGAATTCCAAAATAGCTCAAAGTGATAGTTGAGTCTGATTAATGCAGTTGTAATTTGTTTTTTAATTTGAATTAATATTATTATTTATTTGTAGAACCGACAAAAGATTTAGACATTCAACAAGTTACAGTGGATGAACCAGCTCATATAAATTCTGAACAGGTACTAATCAAATTAAACCATGATACAAAAGAAGTAATTATACTTTCAGAAGAAGATAAAGAGTTACGTACAGTTCTTAGAAATAATTATGTTGATGTTGAAAATGAATCTGAAAAAAATGAGGGTAAACTTAAAAATTCCATGTTTTATTTTACAAGTAAATTATAAAGTTTACATTATTTACATTTATTTATTGCATATCAAACTATTAGAATCAAATCAAGATGAAACAGAAAAAATGGAAGAAAATAGTTTATTGAATGCAGAAAAAGAATATGAAAGTATGGACTCCAACACTGATTTGGCAACGAAATTTAAAAAACTGGAACAGCTTTATGAGAAAACTTTAAAATTAAATAAGATTATGAAAAGGAGACACAAACAAAAATATGATAAATTGAAATTTACAATTAAAAAGTTGCAGCGAACAATTCATGATTTGAAGGAAAAAGACAAAGGTATTTTAAAACTTGTAAATTATGATCAGTTAGCAGTTTTGAATGAAACTTACAAAAAAATGCCTCAATGGTGTGACACTACTTTAGTGAAAGCATTTTCGCTTAAATTTGCTTGTGGAATCGCAGGATATAAAGAACTATTGAATCAAAATTTCCCTTTACCTTCTCTTAGAACTTTACGTAGTAAATTAGAAAATTGGAAGTTTGATAGCGGGCATTGTGATGAAATTTTTAATTTTTTGCAACTTAAAGTTAATCAATTTAAAAATGATATAGATAGAGATTGTTTGATTATATTAGATGAAATCAGCATAACTCCAAAATTATGTTATGATAACTCGAGAGGATCAGTTATTGGATATGTAACTTTACCTAGTCACAATAATAGAGAAACAGCGACCCATGCACTAGTTTTTATGTTGGCTGGTATAGCCCAAAGGTGGAAACAAATCATAGATTATTATTTAACAGGTAATAGTACAGATGGCTCACAATATAAACCTTTATTGTTAAATTTTATTAAAAAAGCACATGATGTCGGATTAAATGTACGTGGTATTGTTTCTGATATGGGCTCTGCCAATCAAGGAATGTGGCGATCATTTGGAATAAACGCTGGTAAATATACAAAGCCTCAAAATAAATGCCAGCATCCGTTAAATAGTAATCAATACTTATATTTTTTTCACGATGCTTCACATGCTTTTAAGAATTTAAAAGAAGGCATGTTAAATAATGTTAACATAATTATACCTAAAAAGTACGTTCAAATGTACAATTTGCCAAATAATTTAGCTAATGCTAGTCACTTTAGTGAATTATTAGAAGTAGATAAAAATGTAGATATAAAATTAGCACCCAAATTATTAGAAGATTATTTAGATAGGAATCGACATTTTCAAAAAATGAGAGTTAAAAGCGCTTCGCATGTTCTACATCATTCAGTTAGTACGTCACTGCAATTTTTGAGTGAAGAAAAAAATCAACCAGAATACAAAACTACTGCTTGGCTAGTAGAATGTTTTGCTAATTGGTTCCAAATTATGACTGCACGAAATGTTAGTTTAGCTTTAAGTAAAAAAAATGAAGAAAAATTTATTGAAACTATTAATTTTCTGCATGAATTTGTCGATCTTATAACATTATTACAATTTGGCAATGCTGGAAGCCTTTTCAAAAGGGCATTATTATAACGACTTTGTCTTTTATTGAATTATCAATGTTTTTAATTAATGATCGAAATTACAGCTTTGTTTTAGGTGGTAGATTTACACAAGACTGTATTGAAAACTTATTTTCTGTTTTGCGTATGAAAAATTGTATTTTAAATGCCCTTCAATTTAAAAATAATTTAAAATTAATAACGATTTCACATTATATGCGGAGAATTTCTTGTAGTAATTATGACGAAGATGATAGGACATTTCTTCCTGATTTTCTTGAAACATTACATAACTTAAAAAAGAAAAAAATTCATGATAATAACACGTGTACAGCTTCTGAATTACATTGTAATCGCAATGCAATTTACCAAAACATTACTCTTAATAATGTAGATCTTAACGTTTTACACCACATTGCTGGGTACTTAATTAGAAGTATTTCAAAATCCCAAAACTGCTGTAAAAAATGCATAATGTTTACTGGGAATTTAAAACCAACTTTAGCTTTACATCACAGACTGACTTCGTTAAGATGTTATGAAACAGACACTTTATTTTTTGTTAATCAAAGAACTTTCAATTTTTTCATTGAAATGGAAAAAATATTTAGGCAAAATATTAATAACATACAATCATTCAGTGGAATAAATCTCAGAAAATATTTTATTGAAGAGTTTGAAGTTATACCTTTCTATTTACCTGATTGTCATAACTTAAGAATGACAATCTTACGCCGTTTTGCAGTGTTTAGATTGAAAGTTTTTTTTAAAAACCATAAATCCTCATCTAAGACAACCGGTAATTTAAATTATGCTAGTAAAACAATGGCCATGCACATGCGTACTAAATAGAAAAAGTGTTTACTCAATATTTGTGTTTTATGTATCATTGAAGGTTCTAGAGTTTTTAATCTTTTATTAATTTATTTTTTATAATTAATAAACTGTTTTTCTGCATTTCGTTTCCTTAATTTATTTTAATCGATTTGAGTTTTTTATTTGAATTAATTAATTAATTAATTAATTAATTAATTTGAAACATTTATAATATTATTATTTATTTATTTCAGATATCAACAATTCTTTTATGGAATTTATGGGACGAGAAAACTTTAAAAAGTAGGTGTTAAAAATATACGAAACACCTTCGAAAGGCTGCATTCCAGTTCAGCAAAACATTTAAAAAAATACAAAAATAAAAGGGATGTATCGCAATATTTTTAAGTTACGCTTATTAATTAATTTAAGGTTATTAATTAATTAATTAATTGAAATACCTTTCATTTTACGATTTTTTATTGATTTCTTTAATTGTTTTATGATTCAATTCTTAAAATCATGGATATTAATTTTTACAAATTTGTAAGAGCTGCAGGAGCTCTCGCTTTTTTTTTCAAAACATCGCTGTGTTAAACTATTTTTCATATATAAATGTATAATTATTTTTTTTTTTACATGTTTTTTATTCTAATAAACCATTTTTAATACACAACATTTTTGTAATATGAATCAATATTTCTTTCTAATATTATATTTAAATTTTATCAAAATTAGTAATAAAATAAATAAAATTAAATACTCAATAAAAAATATTAAAAGAATTAACATTCTAAGTATTTATCTCCTGAATAATTATTAGTCTTTATCATTTATCTTCGAATGTTATTTAAACACGGCGCCATGCTATTGGCGCTTTCTCCTACTAATGGCGGTCTTCCGGTAGATTGCCACACTGTCCCTTGACCCTCTGTACATCAAACTATCTATCGCTTCTCTGTATGGGGCTCTGCAGCGTTTTTCTCTTTCTTGGAATTTCTCTAAATCTCTGATATTGCTGTTCTTCACTGGCCTGGTTACCATAGGTGTACTCTAAGCTTTGCTTGTTATCATGTTGAATCTTTCCAAAAACTTCTCTATATACTCTGATTGTTGTATTTTCATAATCTGATTTTCTCTTTCTCTGAATATTTGGATCCCCAAAAAGAGTTATGGTTCTCCTAAATCTCTCACACTGAAAGCTTCACTTAGGCTTTCGGTGATCCTTCTTAGTTTCTCTTTACAATTGCTTGCGAGAATTATATCGTCGACATATAGTAGCAAGAAAGCCATTTGTCCTTCTTTTCTCCAAGTAAACAAGTATGTATCGTGTATAGCTCTAATCCAAGCTTGTTTGATTCCTCTGTAAGTAACTCTCTGTAAATCTCTGATTGACCTCTGTATATAACGTCTGTAGATCTCTGATTCCGTCTCGAATTTAACATTTGGTTTTCCATAATTACTCTGATTTGAAGTAGGTCTATTTACAGTAGTATATGCTTCATTTTCTTTCATGGATTAAAGTTCTTCTTTTATAGTATTCAACCATTTATCTCCATCCAGAAACTCTAGCATCTTTTTATAGTTAGTCAGATCTCTGCTCATCTCTGTAAGTCCCAAGATCTCTTTATTTTTCTCTATCTCTGATCTTTCTTGTTTTTTTTCACTCTGGATTCTGTATATAAACTCTGGATCTTTCTTTGGATTAGACTTAGATTTTCTGGTTGGTGGTTTTCTTATTTTCTGTGGAGGCTCTTTTCATTTTGATCGTTCTCTTTTCTTTTGGGCGGCCTTTCTCTCTGTCTTTATAAGCGATGCATCATCTGTGTTCTCTAGTAGGCTCTGAATGGATTCTTTGTCAGACTCTTGTGTATTTATTGATTCTTCTCTGTTCATTGTGAATTGAATCTCTGGTTCCTTTGATATTTCCTCTGAATCTTTATGTGTAATTTTACATGTCTGGAATTTATAAATCTGTTGGCTCGTGGTTGCCACAACAGATATCCCGTAGGGGTATATCCAACTAAAATACTCTTTATGGTTCTCTCTGATAATTTGCTCACTGAGATTGGTATTGTTACATAAGCAATGCAGCCACATCTCTTTATTTCCTCTAAATGTCTTTTTCTTTCTGGACTTAATTTAGATAATTGAGTTTTGAATCCTAGGCTCTTGTGTAGAGTCCGGTTGTACAAGTGAACCGTAGCTTCTGTGAGTAGGATCCATATGGATTTTGGTAATCCTGGGTCTAGTAGTAAAGCTCTGATTTTCTCTTGCAGTATTTTGTTGAAACATTCTGCTGGTACATTCAGTTCTGGAGTGTATGGTGGAGCAAAGTCTCTGCTTATTCCTTCTTTCTCCAGGATCTCTGAAAACTCAACACCGGTGAACTCGATTTCATTGATCTCTCTGATATGGCATACTTTCTCTTGTTTGCCTATTAGGTTTCTCATGTAAAAAAGGTATTTCTGTAGACCTTGTCCAATCTCGTTTTTGTAAGTAATTTGAATAAGCTCTGACATTTCTTGAGTAGTCTTCAATAAGTACTACTATAAATTTGTTATCTCTTGAAAATGATGTTAGTTTAATTGGCTCCATCGTGTCTACATGTATTGTATGAATTTGTCTATTAGCTTTGGTTCTCTTATCTCTAAAGGGTTATAGTTTTTCATTTTGGCCATGATACAGATTTCACAATCAGTTATCTCTTTGTCAAATTTCACTTTCCTTATTTTTCTTCTGATTTCTGTAGATGTTTCAAATACCCTAATGATTTGTAACCTAATCTTATGTGCCACATCATGGTTTCGCTTATATTCTTATTGTTTTTCATCTCTGTATTTTTCTCTGAATTATTAACTTCTGAAGTACCTTTTCCTTTAATTTTGTCTAGTTTTTCTATCTCTGATGGTGATACTATTTGATTAAAGTCGAATATGTTTCTCTTAAATTCTTTCTCTGATGTTTCAAACTCTGTAGTTTACTTTTTCGGTTGTGTCGTCTGGAGTGATTTCCTGCTCTTCCTCCTTCTCAAGCTCAGGCGGCTACTGATTTCTAGACTCTCTGTTTCAGTCTGTGCCTCAGACAGAAAATCCTCTAAGGAGACTGTAGGTGTGCTCTGGCTGCATATATTTATATGTATTCTTCTGTAATACACTTTTCTTCTGTTTCTTCTTTACAATCCCAAAATTTGTTGTTTTAATTTCTTCTTCTATGCTCTTAAGAAATTCTCTGAATATTAATCCTTTATTAATTATGTATTCAGTGGCTCCTGAATATGCTATAAAGCCAACAGTTTTGCTCTGTATTGATATCAGATTGCTTACCCGTTTAAATTCACTTTTTTCTTGTGTTGTATATTCTCTGATCTCTTGTCTCTGCTATAAGATACAATTCTATTTTGCTGTTTCTAAAGTTTGTTTTATCTCTGAATGAATCCCTTGCTTTAATTATACCTCTGTTATTTGTATTTTGTGTTTTTGTCAGAGAGCAACATTTTCTCTCTCTCCGCGCAACAGTAAGTGCTACGCGCACTACCACGGCTAGCGCGCCCCACTCCGCTGCCCGCCGTCGCCTAGCAACCGCATCCCCACCCGTCGCCGGCTCGCGGCGCTCAGCGAGCTACCAGCTCTCGAGCGACTCGATCACTAGTCACTCGGTCTGGAGCAGAGCAGAGCTCCCACCTGACCAGTCGGCGTCCCGGTCCGAGGCGCACCTCGTTAATCCCGTACCCGCACCGGTCGAGGCGCATCCTCGACATCCTGAACCCGTACCTGCCCTAAGTCCGAGGTGCGGGTCTGAGGGGCACCCTCGGCATCCTGTCTACTGGTCGAGGCGCATCCTCGATATCCCGATGCCAGTCGAGGTGCGTCCTCGACAATTCCGTTACCGCACCCAGTCGAGGTGATTCCTCGACATCCCCGATACCGCAACCGGTCGAGGCGCATCCTCGACATCCGATACCGTACCCGGTCGAGGGTCATCCTCGACATTCCCATAACCGTGTGAACTAGCGCTCCCGTCGGCAGGATTTTCTCCAGCCAAAGCTAGAGTGCCTGTGCTGGAGGAAAATCCCCGACTCGACCGTTCGCGACAACCGAAAAGCCGCCGCGCCAATCCGGAACGCCACTTTGTACACTCGGCGCACTGAGGGTACAAAAGGGCGAACATTTCAAGTACCCTAGGTACTGCAGAAATCCCGGCTTCCACAGCGGGGCGCTCGCTCCCCAAGCGCCACGCAAAAAGCAAGAGCTAACCCATCGACGGCTTAGGTGCACCTAGCCGTCGCAACTTAACCTCGACCATCGCGACGGGCGGAAAAACCAGGACAACGCGGCGCGCTTTCCATCCGGCCGTTTAAGCATTGTTTAAGTCGTAAGTTTAGTAGTTATCTGTAGTTATTATCTAAATTGTAAACCCGCGATAATTAATAAGATCCGTATAATTATATAACCGTTTAGTTCGTATGTCAAAGCCCGGCGAGTAGCGGCGCTGCGCATAAAGCAAAGATACATTTATTTCTTTATTATTTTGTATGATACATCTTCCTTTTACTATTTTGTCATTTTGTTTATTATTATGAATAATAACGATCTCTCGCCTACTTAAATATAAAACCACTCGTCTCCGCTACATTTTTTCACCTGCATCCGAATGCGAATTTACCAACATTTCCCTTTCCCTCAAAAGAACCCTGGCATGCTGAAGCCTATCCTTGGGGGAAAAGGGCAAATCGTTACATGGTGCCCGAACAGGGACTGGTTATAGTCAAATCACCATGGAAAACTGCGTGAAAATTAATAGCCCGAGACGAGCCTGAATAATTTCGCTACTCGCTAGGACCGAATTCCGTGCCGACTTAAAGCAACGGCCGATGCGCAATTTTCCGTAATCAGAAAGAAAAAGTGCCGAAATTAATAAACGCACCGAAAGACGCCGTATTCCGTTCCTGGCACGCTGAAGCCTATCCGTGGGGGAAAAGGCGAAATCTTTACATTTTTATTGTTGTATCTCTGAACTTTGTTAGGGCACTGATCTCTTTTGTATCCCCTGATTTCATTGCTCACATAGCATAAGGTTGTATTTTGTCAGAGCGCAGTCTGCTGCCCAATATCTTGCAAAATTGTTGCATCTATGGCATTTATCACTCTGATTTTCTCTATTCTTCTACCTGTAACAGACAATTGATCTATTTTTTTATTTATTATTATTATCTCTGAACTTGACTGACTCTTAATTAAGTATGTGGATCTCAGTTCTTGACTCAAGTGACACTGCATTGTTAAATGCTATTCTTATTTTTGAAAGTGGTTTTTTTTTATAAGTGTCGTACTTTTAATTATTTCCTTAAACTTGTCACAAAACTCTGTTACTTTTTCTTTATTTGACTTACGATTTTCTATCTTATAGTTATGTGAGTTGTCTTTTTCTGCAATCATCTGATTTCTTTGATTTTATCTATTATTTCTTTCCGTTCTCTGATTTCTATTAAGGGTAGGCTATAATCAAATTTCATAAAAATAAATAATTCTTTATTTTTTTTATTTTCTTATTCATAATATGAAATGTGCTACGAAATACTAAGTATGTGACGTCTATGGCGCGTAACAGCAGTCAGAATTCGACAGTGAAAATGCATCCTAACCTACTGTTATTGCGATTATGGCCCACCCTAGTGAAAAAACCCACATGGGAACTATGTGGGAACCATGTGGGACCCACATGGGACCGACTGGGACCCATACGGGACCCACGTAGAACTCATGTTGTATTTTGCGGCGGGACCCTTATGGGTCCCATATGGCTCCCATGAATATTATGGAAAAACAATTTTTCCCTTAAACATTCACTTTTTTAATAAAAAGCAAAAT
>UCOL01005704.1:0-11037 GCA_900474335.1 Ormyrus nitidulus | reverse complement strand
GATACAATGACAATGGGTGTTAACGTAAAAGTCATCTTTATTCCACTTTCTCCCCATGACGAATGTAAAGAAATTAATCAATATTTGATCTATTTTGTACCCGCAAAGGTCAGTTGTGATTTAGAAACCATTTTAAGTCCTTTGTTAGATGGTGCAGAAAACAGGATAATCGAATTTTATAGAAAATCAAAATCTATCAATGTAGACCTCACAATTCCTAAATATAATGGAGATCAATACGAAACACAAGTTAAATCAAAGACTATGCTGAAGAATACGAAAGTTGTGATGAGGACAACAATCATTATTGAATCCAAAAACAAAAGTCTAGGTCTAATCAAAAGATTTAGGAATAAGATTTGTTTCAATCAAAGTTTCATAAAGATTGATAGGTTTTATGTTGGATTTATCTTTGATTTGAAAAGTGCGACAATCCTTTTTACAATCTTAGATTCACGTAAATAAAGAGTTTATATGTTTTATAATTTAGATGGCCGTATGGTGGGCACAGATGATCCTATTTACGAATATTTGTATCTTACTCCAGGGTTTAATGAGGGTGTAAACTATCGGAACTGTAATTAATAAATTATCTTTTGGTAAAAAGTCAACAAAGGCGCGGTCTTATTTTGAAGTAGTGTTATAAAAGTGTTTTTTGGATTGGATATAATAGTAAGCTTTAATGGATCTATAAACCCTACTCTATATTCTACTTTTAGGTTTGCCCTATTGATGATTATTTATAATCAGGCACAAAGATAATCAAAGCTTATTACTAATGCTATAGTTTGCAAACTACCAACCCCTTATTGAGAATTCAAGCTCGCATTTCACCACGGGTCTCGTTTTACTACGTTTTTGATCATATAATGAATCGTATTCGGAATATGCGTACATAGATGTGGCACAAAAGCTGTAAACTTACAACATGTAAATCAAATTAAAAAATGCGACTTCTATACTATTTATAAGTTCGCATTAAACACGTTTAGTTTATAAAAAAGGGGTTATTTTAGTTTATCTGAGCAAGCTGGGTGATTAGTGGATCATAAAAAATGAGTAAAAAAAACGTCGGTATTATACTTCAACTTAATAATACTAGTTTGGTCTTTTACAAAATAAGCGTATGCAATTTAATATATGAACCCATTAAAAGCTGGATAAAGTTGACCAATTATCTTTTACAGTGATGCTGGTAATAGTGGTATGTGTATAATAATACGCCCAAGCAGTCAAACCTTTGACCGCACATGTTTATATTGTACATTACAATCACATCATATACTTAATACCAGTTTTTGATATTTAATCAATTAAACCCGATAAGTAATTTATTGGATCCTACATAAGATAGACTTTGAAATAGAAAACTTTTATCCATAAGGTAATTATGATTTATCATATTTTAACATGGCAGTAAATTAGATACAAACGCTTAAACGATTCATGACGGTATTTTTTACGTCACCATGATCTTAGAGAAATTTAATGATGATAAGATTCATATTAAGTTAATCAGCTGCTTGCATTTTTGGAATTCTAGTCAGTAAGTTCGCTTATTCGGCCTATAAACAAATCTTGCGTCTTTCATAAATTATACAGCAAGTGCTAACCAAGTTCTTAATATGGTAAAAGTATTATAAGAATACAAATCATAGTAGAAGAAAGATTCAAAGCGTGTTTAAATCTACTACCATACTTATATGTTCCGAAATGATGATATTCAATATTCTGTCATATTATTATAATATTACTTTGTGATTTAAGATCTATAAAATAATAGAATTGCATGTAAGCCATGAAGTTTACACCAAAGTTATTATATTTGTTTAACTTGATAGGAGCTCATTTTACAACAATCGAGAGCAAGTTTCTACCAGTCTATAATGTTTTTTATGTCATCACTAATAGCAACATTGAAGACAAAACCATCATATCTAATGTATCTTATGATCTTCTTCGTAGTTTTTATTCTCTATATGAGTATGATAAATTCCTAACCCGAAAGATTTTTAAAAACGATCTTATGAGAATGGAAAAAAGAATAAATTCTCTACCCAGAAATGATAACATATCGTATTCTTTTGCTCTAATAACGACAGATCCTCAAACGAATAAAGAGACTTACAAGTCTTTTTATGGTTTTGAACCGCCGATGGGAAATAAGAAGGTTGACAAAATAAGTATAGCAGAAAATCATACTAGATGGCCCCATTTCGAGACTAATTTACTTAAAAACTTTGATGTGTTACGTGTATTGCCGCTATGTAGTCGAAAGTATATCACTAATGCTTATTACAAAGCTACCTTTCGTAAGAACTTTATGAGAGTGAAAGGCCCTAGAGACGAAAGTAACCGAAATGGTACATCTGATTATTGTTTAAATTACAAAGGTAAGGTTTCCGTTCATGATACGATAACTATGGGCATTAAGGTACAGGTCATCTTTATTCCCCTGTCTCCTCATGACGTAGGTGCCGATGTCTCCCAGCACTTGGTCTATGTGGTCCCCGAGAAGTTTAATTATGATTTAAAAACTATTATAGGTTCTGTATTTAGTAAACTAGAAGAAGATCTGATAGATTTTTTTGAAAAATCAAAAGAAATAAATGTAGATCTGTATATCCCTGAATGTAATAATTATCAACATGATACTCAATTCAAATATCCATCTATGCCAGAGAATGCATCGATTATAATGAGAACTAATGTCATCATTGAATCGAAAAATGAAAGTCCGACTGTCTTAAAAGCATTAAGAAAAAAGCTTTCATTAGACAGGCTTGTCATAAAAGTTGATAGCTTTTACATTGGCTTTATTTTGAATATGAAAAAACGAAAAGTTCTTTTTACAATTTTAGATCCTCTCAAATAAAACTTTTTGCGTTTGAATACAACTTAACTTATTAATATGCGGTAGTTAGACACTGCTAAACATGTTAATTGCAAAATGGCTATTTGTTGTGTTTTCGTACAATAGATGGGAAAGTAAAAAGTGTATGCGTTTATAAATGTATGCAGCCAGACTTGAAATATACTGATATTATAAAGGGATTTACAACATTTATTACATTAAGTTAAGTGCGTAAAAGACATTGCTGAAAGATTTATAACGCGAGTTTAACATATCATGCACTCTTTAAAGGCGTGTTTTGAAATTTAATTGCTAAACATGACGTAACAGTATATATCAGGTACTTTAGATAAGATGGTTACAAATGCATTATAAACTTTAATATCCCATATATTCCTCTTTTTTGTTAAGGCTTCACATTCAAATGCCACGGGATTTATCTTTCTAACGCGTTACTATTTTTCTAAACGTTACCATAAGATGAACATAATCTGTCGCTGTCTTTAATGCATTTATGTAATTGCCTAGACTTTAAG
Source organism: Ormyrus nitidulus (assembly GCA_900474335.1). Taxonomy (NCBI): domain Eukaryota; kingdom Metazoa; phylum Arthropoda; class Insecta; order Hymenoptera; family Ormyridae; genus Ormyrus; species Ormyrus nitidulus. The sequence goes on along the minus strand of UCOL01005704.1, from coordinate 7,647 downwards.
ACAAAAATTGCCACGCAAAAACAAACCTACCCTCGTATAAAAATACTATATGTAAGAGAATTTCAGTGTTAGTATTTACCGATTTAAAAGCGGGATATCTTCGTAATCGACATTTAGAGGCCATTTTAACATATCTGCTAATACATTTGAAACTAGTTTGTTATTTTGGATTTTAATAAAAACAATGGATTGATCTAGGTCTCATCTTTAACTTGAAATAGGTTTTGAGTCTACTTAATAGAAATCCTGTTTAAAGTTGTGTTTTTAGATGATTTGTTGGTATAGACAAATAAACAAATGCCTTTATTTTTTTCAGAATTCAATTTTATTTTACTTTTTGAACTACAGAAACTTGAATTACAAATTATTTGAATTCAAAGAAATACTGTCAAAGGAAGAGACAGTATTATCTAAGTTAATCTAACCAATTTCTGATGCTTAAGCTACTATATAATCAATTATAATATAGTTTGTTAATGGATTTATTAAAGTCCGATTACTGTGCAGACTTCATATTTAATGATATGAGAGAATGCCACATATAAAGCTTTTAATTCTTTAGTACATTTGGTTTGAATTATTTAAAACATGCTATGCCAGAACTTTACTAGGCCATTTTTATACGATAGGCATAATTACGACTTCAATTCGGATTCTCAACTATTATGTATGTGACTAATAAGATCGCAATTCTATATAAGCGATAGAAGTCAAGGTTAAGTCTGACGCGATATCTGTGTTTGAGTCTAGGGGATAATGTCAAGTTATAAAATGAATGATAGTATGTGTAATTTCTATATATCGTTTATATATTCTAGCAGCTTATGATTTCTTAGACTCTCTGTCACTTATAGGATCTATATTTAAAAGGCCGATTTAATATTGTGTAATCATAGATTGGTCGTTCTAATCACTTTAATTTCTAGTAGCTAAAGATCTTTTTGTAGTTAAAAGAACTGCTGTCACTTATGATAAGAAGATAAACTGTTGGTTCACTTGTCAAAGCAGACTCATGGCTCTAATATTTTAAAACATCAGGCGTGGCAGGAGTATATTATAAAGACATTAAACAAAGAAAACAACTGGGCTGCAAGCTTCATTTATAGTAAGCAGTTGTGCGCATATTCAATGTTTTAAACATAATATAATAACAACACCTTGTCAAAAAAACCATAATGTTGGCAATAAGTTCCAATATCATAATACAAAGGCATTTCAAAATCTCTCGAAAGAAGTTAAAGGTCTTTGAAATAGGTCTTTTTTATTTCTCAGGCTTTTAATTTTTACTATCTTATGTTGATTGCGTTCAGTGTGGAATGAATGCTTCTCAAAACAATGCAACCAAATAAATCTACTTATACTGTTTTTAGATCTTCTTGAACATGCTTGATATGTCTTTTTCTCAAAAATTGGCCGAAAAATCAAACCTCTGTAGAAATCATTATATTCACTACAACACATATCTTCATTGATATACTAGATAGTTGTATCGCATTAAGTTGTTTAGCACCTCTAACTAATTCAAAAATATAGAGTTATCTCCTCTAAATTTCCAAAAAATCAATGATATATCACCTGAAAGCTTAAAAATGATAAATTGATAATTATCCATATTAAAAACGGTTGTTTTGGCTCTTATATTGCCCGATTAAGCTTTATTGAAAAAACCTCCTTCTGGACAAAGGATTTTTTTACATAATAAAATAGTTTGTTTGTACCTCTTACCTCCAATTTCGCTTTAAATTATTTTTCAGAGCCCACCCCCATGTCAGGATTAAAAAGTATTTCGTATGATGATGAGAAGACTAGAACCTATAAGAGTCCCTATGCCAAAGCAAAGCATTGTTTACTATCAGCCTTAAGGAAGTTGGAGTCACTACTAACAAGAAAGAGAAGTTCTTCTAACACTAAAAGTCAGGAGGATCTGAAGGAGATGAAATCAAAAGTTGTTGATGTGATTAATGAAATTGATTCTAAGATTGCAGAGGATAAAAAAGATAATAACTTCACAGAGACGATTAAGAAGCAGAATAATTCTTTAGATGAGACAGTGGCTGTGTGTAGAAGAAGCAGATTGAAGAACACCAAGAGAAAGTCTTTAACTAAGAGAAGAAGGAGAAATGAATGTGTTAACTCCCCTAAAGACACGTACATTACCCTCCTTGAAAACCTTGGAGCAAGGGCTGGCCATCATGCTATTCATCGAGGTACAACCAGGACAAGAGATTCCTATATGAGGTTGTGCCACTCTGATGATATACATGATAGGAATTTGCGAGAACCAAGAGAGGCATTGTTTGCAATGGATCATGGTGCAGATTTACGAAACGAGGAGAGAAGTTCTAATACTAAAGAAGGAAACAAGCTATATCTAAGCAGCATTTACAGCCAACCAGATGACAGAAAAGAGCAAACCGAAGTCATAGAACAGTGTCTGGAAATTGCTAACAAGGAGAGCGATGAATCTAAGCACTCTACTCAAGCTGAAGGTGAAAATCGTGGACAAGTTGGTCCAATACCACCTTCAATAAATGATGAAATGAACAAGGAAATTCAAACTATTCAGGAATGCCAAGAAGAAGAGGAAGAAGAAGTTGAATATGGCGAGTTTTTTAAGTTCATCCAAAGATATACTAAGTTGGATCATAGTGTTGTTGAGCCTAGTGCGAATAATGAAAGGGAATGCAATGATAATAAGATGTCTATCTGCTTTGACAATCAAATGGAGGAAGTCGAAGAGTTTTTTTATCCAGCAGAAGAAGTTACAGAAAGGCAAATTATAGATCAAAATACTGCGCCCTTGCTGGAAGCTCTTATCAAGGCCATTGATGCAACGACTAATATGAACACCGAAACTAATGCAAATTGCCCTCAAGCTGTTGATATGAATAATAACTTTATTCAAAACTCTCAATGTTGTAATTCTAATTATCTAGAGCCGATGGAAATATGCGAAGAAGAAGTAGTTTATGAAGAACAAGTGCCGACAGAAGCAGCCTGTGCTGATACACCCGTAGATCCAAATTTATCGCATTGGACATTAGGAAGAAATTACAAACAATATGGAGATAAAGTCGACTACACCTATTTTACTGAAGAATTTTATGACAAGAACAGAGTGTTTTTCGAAGATCAGACTCACAATCAAAATCTAACTGTTGTTTATGATGAAAAGAATAAGATTACGAGTTATACAGTCCAACTACAAACTCTAGATGTCAAGGATAATCATAACGAAAATGAATATGATGCTAGTGAACTAAGAGTCATTGATCTACTTACACAGTTAAGCAATTACGATAAGAGACAACTTGATTGGAACAACCCAGAAGAAATTCAAAAGATAAAGTACTGTAATTTTCAACTGCCACCACTTGATCTATCTACAAACTATCTTAAATGTGCAAAATGTGATACGACTCCGGATTATGATAGAATTGTAACGGTCTGTCAAAGCGCCAAGTTTGGTGACTTTAGAGGATTAGAAGAATTAGAAGTGCCGGATCAAGAGCCCAATAATCAGAAACCTAAAGACAAAGCAAGAAAGAATACAGATGACGATAAAGAACTTGCAAAGAGATCTAAAAAGACACCACCCAAACGAAAACCAAAACCTGCACCGAATGCAAGAAAACCCAGTAAAAACTCGGGGGAAGCTCATGAGGATAGTTCGCCAAAGAAGCCTAGAAAAAAGCCTGCTAAACGCAAAAATAGTATTCCGATACCTCTTAATGATTTTAACAGAATTTGCAGACAGTTGGTGAAAGAACAAAAGCAAGAAATGGTTGCAAATAATCTTCTAAATCTGCCAAGAGTTATGCGTTCTGCTGCACGATCCCCTTCGTTTACTAAAACCTTCAATGCTGGTGCAGTAAAGAGGCGTACAGATGAGGAAATCATTGCTGAGCTAACAGATACTCAAGAGGAAATCACACTACCAGTCACTCAAGTAAGACGCGGGTCTACAGCATCAGTTGTTCAATCTAGAGTACAACCCAGACGATTAAGTGAAGAGTCTACAATAATAGTTCTACCTGCAGTTGATCAATCTACCGTACAACCCAGACAATTAAGTGCAGAGTCTACAATTATTTTGCTTCCTGCAGTTGATCAATCCACAATTCAATCAGCACAGTCAAGTGAAAGTTCTAATGGTTCAGTTATGCAATCGGTCGATGTATCTACGGTACAGATATCAGATGTAGCAAAATGTAGTAGTTCACCATCAGCTCAATTAGCTAAGGACCCCAAGGATTCAAACCATCATACTGAATCCAAAGAAGTGACTACATCTGTATCAACCGACACAACATGTAATTACCTTTTGCCGCCTTTGAACCCAAGACAAGAATTTTTACCTCCCGCCACGCATCCGCCCAATTCATCGACGAACACAGACGTTGAACAAAGCACACTGTCTGGTCAAAGCAACACACCGCATTCGACTTTAGATAAAAGTGGTGTAGAAGCTCCAGTGTGCAATTCTAAGGATCGGCGTGTTGGTAGAAGTAAACCCAAGAAAAAGACTAAAAATAAGAGAGGAGAATGTGAAAAATGTGGGAAAGTATTGACTACTACTAGAGGACTAAAATACCACTTAGAGAAGGTTCACACACCCGAGAAGGATGCTATTGTAAAGCCATATGTTTGTCCGTTCAAGTCTTGCACTAAAAAGTATAAGCAGAAAAATGGTTTAAGATATCATTTGAACAGAAATCACACTGAAACCGAGGGGAAGGTTGAAGGTGTTGATAATGTCGTTTGTAAATAAATACTTAATGTAAAAGATTTCTTATTGTTTATCATACTCTTGTTTTGAGAGACATTAGAAACTCCTGTATCTACAATTTGAACTATCTTTAATTTTTGCACGCTAAGTGAAACCAGATATTACGAAATTTACAATTCCATGACGATATTATACATTCAGAACATTTGATTTATAAATCGTAGTTATTCCGTGTCGTAAGTAATTCTGGTCATCTATAGACAAAGTTAAACTTTTGGCACGCTATGCTAAAAAAATCGTTTATCTAATTGATATCTTTAAACTATTACATAAACCATTACAAGTTAATAGATGTAGCTATCATAAAATTAATGTATTCATGCTAGGAGACAGTTTTTTACTTGTTTTATAAGGCACTTAAACCCGACGCGCACTAGCAGACTTTAGATTTAATATTTACTATATTGTGTAAATGAACTTTTTATAGTATTTTGTGATTAAGTAAGATGAGTGACACTAAACTGTGCAATTGTAAAACGAAGTTTAGTTAAATTTTTTCGCAATTGCCATGTTTCGTTTATAATAAATCAATAATGTATTCAAATCTCAACATTTGTTATTTATATTAAATTTCAAACACTTTTATTTAATAAAGACGCAATTATACATTCAAAGTTAAATCCTATTGCCCATACTAGAGCCAAAAGTCCGATTACCCAAAAAGCAATCTTTAATGGTACTGCCAGGACCAGTATACAAAAAATACCGAATGGTATCAAGAAGCTTGCCATTAAAATGACTATCAACCTGAGTGTTTGTGAAAATGCAAAACTGGCACCCATAAGAACCGGATTTATTCTCTCTTGTCCTTCAGTTGCGTGTGCGTTATTAATGTTTTGTGGATGAGATTGACATATGTCATCATAAAAATCAATGCTGATGTTTGAAAAACAAAATCTAGTTTGTCCGATAATGATATAGAATGTCAGCATTTTAAGACTTTTTTGACTTAATAGCAATGTCTGATTGTAGATTTTCATAGCACTGGTCATATTCATCGGTAGTTTAAAAGGGGATGATCATGGTTAATGGTAGGTAGATTATACTAGCCAGATCTTCGATCATCAGATAGCATAGACTAATTATAATCCAGCGATAGCCTTGCTTTGCATTATCATAACAACCAAAGAATTAGGTATATTATTGTAGATAAATAATCGAATTTATGATATTCGCGCTTTATGCTTTTTCAAATAAGCGTGTCCCAATGTAGCCGTTATTAAATTAAAACTTTAATTGGCGGTGAATGATTGTTTATTGTAAAGAGATTTTGAGTTAATGATATCATAATTTATATTATGTGTTGATTGCATATACATCAAGATCTCTGATGTGAAAAAAAATATAATAGTTACCATATAAAGTTTACTTAGCGCTAATAATTATCAGTGTTGTAGTTTGGGGTCTATAGTGTTTAAAGATTGAGCTGTGATTTTAACAATAAAAGTTGTGATTACTAATAATTAGGAAATGTCTAGATATATTTATTTAATCTGCAAATGTCCGATTATTAGTAGATTTCCGATAAAACACAAAAATCCTTTCTAATTATTTTGTATATATTATATACAAGTGCATTTGCTTAAAGATTAATTTTGTACGCAAATAAAATCTACTTTGCATTGTTGTGATAGCAGACTAAGCTTATCAAACCAAATAATCTTGCGGCTTAGTGTTTAATAGATGAAATGGTCAATAACACAAAGTAACTGACTTAAAGAAATCGATAGGTACGTTTAATACGAAAGATTTATGATAAGTAAAATTTTCAAAGGATTCATCAAAGGTGGGACACAAGATCTGAATTACTTCCACAAATTTATATTAAGCTGGCATATGAAACGTCGAAGCAAATCCTACCATTGACCCTTAGACATAAAATATAGCGACAAAAAAGACAAGTTCTTTATATTGTGTTATCAGTAATGGGTCAAATTTATTCAAACAATGCTTTCGTAACGCTTAAGTCAAAAATGATGAGGGGGGAGGATCTATTAAGTGGAAAAGCTTGGAGAGAGATCCTGATTAGCGTGACAACTTAACATCCATTGCTGCCCCTTTTGTTAATAATCGGCGTCAAACCAAAGTTTTAAAGCTAATTACCGCTTACATCAGCTCAAGGCCATCTTCTCATAAAAACAATTAATGTCACAGTAGACCTCATAGCATAATAATCCCTGCTTATATAAGTAATGGCTTTATTAGACCGGAAAACTAGCAAATTGAATATTCCTTATGTAGATCAAAATTATTATAGGTTTTCCGATGTTGTTCAAAGGCTTTTTCCCCCGAAAAGCCAGTCTTTAAGCAATGACAATCACAATACTTATAGCATAATAATGGGATTATTAAGCGTCAGGTTAAATTGAGACGCCTATAAAGATAAATAGGGTGCCAATTTATACTATCTATAGGTACTTTAGCCAATAATGTAACGTAGAACTCAATCCATGTTTAAGCATAGAAAACAAAGAAAGTATATTGCGATTTCCAACAACAAACAAGCATTGAAAAGTTTTATACATGCACTCCTTTCGTCAGATTTATCACCGTAACCCTAACGCTCCTAATATACATTTTAAAACATAAATACATATTACCGCAGATGAACAGCAAAATGCGATAGAAAAATAAAATGACTGTATAAATTAAATACAGTTCTCGGCCGACACAAATCTATTTACAATCACAAACGCTCCTGATAAGACATAAGTAATATCCTTCTTTTCAAGTACACCACTGCTATTATTGTAATTCTCCCCTGTATGTGTTTAACTAGCGAAGCTTGAATATTCCAAAGATTTTAATGTCTATATTTAAAGCCGCTTAAAGGGTTGAACAACCCTATATGTATAGGC
>UCOL01005703.1:0-11027 GCA_900474335.1 Ormyrus nitidulus | reverse complement strand
TATATCGCCTTTGGCGTTTATCTCCTCGCGGCTCGCGATAAACTGTCGCGCGCGCGGCTCTTCGTTCTTTGCTCGCGGCTGCATCCACTCGGCGGGGGTAATGCGTTTTCTTTTACGCTTTTAGAGCGAGAGACGCGCGTTTTTCGGGCCGAGTGGGATGCCCCGCGAGCTTCGAGGGGTGCAACGGCTTAGAAAGAGTAAGAACTTTTATGGCCCGCGTCCAAATGCGAGGGAGTTTCGCGCTGAGCTGTACATAAATAACTGAGTATAATTGTTGCAAGGACGCGAATATTGCGGAAGTAGCGTTTGTTTACTTAGACACTTTTTAGTCTGATGCAAATACGCTTTCTTGTCTTACTTATATATACGCTTTCAGTTTTGAAAACTTGTCTAAGAACGAGAGACACTTTTATCGGCTGACGTATTAAGTAACAGCATTTTCAGTTAAAATGAATGTGAATTATCGTTGATTCTTCTGTAAATGGGCACATTTCCATACGTATTCTATTCAATTCAATTTCTCGACGTTTCCCCGAAAAAATAAATCCCCGCAAAGCGTTGTAAATGTACTTTGAGTCCGTTCTCGCTGATCGAATGGAAAGGCAATATCGCCGTTCCAAAACAAAAAAATAATCCTCGCACGAACTCTTCATAACCAATTGCACCTCAAAACGCCGGTAAACGTTGTCAAACCCGTCGCGCGAAATAATATATTAGCATCCCCGGCGTTATTTATTCGCGCGCAGCTCGGCTCGAGTCGATGAAAAAAAAGTTAAGCGGGAGCTTTCGGGCACCGCGTATGACTGTATGGAGAGGAAGCGCGGGAGACTGCGGATCTTTATCTCCCTTTTTCGGGGGCAGGATATTTTCCCTCTCGGGCCGCGAAAAATGACTTCATTCATCTCGCATAATGCTCTGGCTGACAAATTGCAAATTTTGCAAAGCACCTCGCTTTCCGACTCGTAAATTAAGCTTCTTACTAATAAATCAACCCGTCGCCTTTTTTTTTTATAAGTCCTGCTTGGCCGTTTTGTTTTCTGCTCCTTTTTTTTTCTCTTGCGATTATTCACGCGTGGATTATGAACTTGGGGAAAAAAAGCCTTTAGAATTTTTTCCATATTTCTAAGTTAGAGTCTTACTAAATCATTACTCTAAGTGAGGAGCATTAATCTATCAGAATCAACACATTTAATTTAATAAAGCGTCACGGTCTCGAAGTTTTGAGAAAGTTTAACTTGAAAAGACAGAGTAGCGGTATACATTACTAAATATTTAGCAAATGCGTGTACTTCATAACATAAATTATTTCTCAGATTACTTAATTAAAGCATCAAAACTTTAATATTCTAATGGATCGGTGCATTTTCTCATGCAAGAAAACTGAAGCAACAGCCTTTTAATCTCGGACATTTGTAATTTCGAAATTCGCAAGATTCGTCGTTCATTTACGCACTTCCACTTGACGCGCAATTCAATAGAGGGCAAAAAGCTCCCGCGCTTATAGAGAATGCAACTCGCGCACCGTCGAAGAATCTGTGCCAACCGCGAAATCATTACGCGCCTACGCACGTCTTGCGTGAAAAAGCTCGACTCTGTGCCGGTCTGCCAAGCGCCGTATTAATAAAGCGCGCTTTTCGCGCGAGAGCTTTTTTCGGTTAATGATCGCGAGGGAAAATAAAGCCGGGGGAGCAAACACGATCTTGGAATAAAGGAAAAGGCTCGTAAAGGAATATATATATACAGGCCGCGTGTTCCTGATTTATGCAAGTGCATTATCAGGACGGAGTCTTTGAAAGTAATGAAATGCAATTAGGTTTATTCTTGTTAGGCTAATGCTCTGAAATTTCCTCCTGAAAGCTTTTGCTTCTTCTTTTTGGATAAATAAAATTTTATTCTGCCCACCGTTCCCCCGGTGATACTCCGCTTCTGCAAGAGATAACTTTGTGTACTAACATACTTTATTTTAATCTAGTTTTGCATTTAGATGTTTATATAAAGAAAACTTTACAAACCCATTCCCGAGGCCTGCTAAATAAAACATGCATCGAATCAGTTCTGGAGAACCTGATTACGCCATTGACTCCGGTCCAGCGCTGAAGGGATTACCTCGAAACAGTGTAATTTTCTATTCTATTAAGGCTTCGATTCCCAGATGATTTCGCGCTGCAGCCCGCGTCTCCATGGCAACGGCACTCGGCCCCGCGGCATCAGCCAAACAAATTGGTAATTACATCTGGATTGCGCAATCGGACGAGTCGGTTTCGTCGATTCGTCCGTCTAAATCTCGCGCGCCGTTGCCCGCGATTGGCTGCGGCACGTTTCGCCCCTCGGAGGGCGAAATTTCAGCGAAGGGCAGCCTTTAAAGCTCGCGCGCCGCGCTTACGACACGAAGCGTTACACAAAAGCTCGCCGGCTTTGCGAATCGTTAGCGAGCCGAAGGCTTTGCAGTTTAGTCCGATGTTTAATTTAGTTAGTTGCTTTTACGAAAGAGCGCGAAAGCTCGAGCTCGTTAGAAGCACGTGCGAGAGCAGGTAAGAGCTTCGGGCGCAAGCTTTACCCAGGCTGCGATGTGTGCACTCGAAAGACGCGAAAAATACGTGATTATGCGTTTATTTGAGAGGCGTCTCGCGACGCGAACTGACTTGGAGCTTCAAAGGTGAAAGATGAAATTTCAAAGGACGTTAAAGACTTGTGTATTAATGTAATTAGTGGTAACTTAAATTTTATGTTCTGCAGAATTTTAGAAGCTTTTCACGTCGTTAAAAACTGAATTAATACAAGCAATGTTACACATTATAGACTTGAAGTGGTCTTGCTCAATTGCAGTAGTTGTGAATGAGAAGGTAAAATTATTACTTACTTTTAGGGCAAGAAACTACGTTACTAGAACGTCGATTTAAAATACTTGCGTGTACTAGTTCGTTATATATCGGCTAATAATGCCTTTTGAAATAATTTGCTGCATAAGTACATAAGCACTATTGACTAATAGATATGTTTAAACATGATTATTAAAGCTTTAAGTTGAACAAAGCACCAGTTTTAATATGATAAATGAGTGAAACTTTACTTTTTTCAAACTAGTCAATTAACGCGTACTCATAGTATATTTTTAATTTCAATATGAAATCCATAGTGACCTAGAAAATTTTTTTGAAAGTATAAATTCATAAAATATTATTTTAGCAAGTTTTTTTTTAATTTTCTTCGAATTGCAAGCTTTCACGTATCTTCGACAAACATTTCCCGACAAGAAACCCTCTTTATTGACTCTGCAATCCCGGAATATCAATGCTCTTACTAATTATGAAACCCCCCATACGATTACTCCCATCCAAGCCAAATATACACACGTATATACCATCAAACACTTCACTAAGCGAAAAGGAGCTATCCCAATAAGAGTAACGAAATCAATACGGCTCTTAATGCCAGCATCCTCTCGCATAAAAGCCCTACCAAAGAAGAAGGAAAGCAGAATGACGGGGGGTATATTCCATTGAAGATGGGGCAGGGAAATATCACCAAAGGAAACGAACTTGTCTCCTTACTCGTTTCTACGGCCGCGAAGAAGGAAAATTGCGAAATTGGCCGATTAGCATGGTAATCGCCTCGTTAGTCGTTCATTACGCTCCTCGTGGCTCGGAGAACAGAGGCAGGAAGAAAAAAGGACAGCCGCTACCATTAGAGCCGCGCAGCCGTTGGATTAGCAAATTGGAAATACGCTCGCGCTCGACCTAATATGCGGAACGGTTTGCAGTTCCGTGGCCGCTATTGATTACTAATGCCGTTTTACCTGTTTTACCACGTGGCGCCGAAATTGACTTTCCGGATGGTACTTCGGTAATTATTGATGGTTGCTGGTTTATTTTGAACCGATTAAGCAGAGTATGCTCGTCGATTTTAGCCAATTTTTGTTCAGTAGGATATTCTTAGTATTTAGTAAACGTCTTACTCTTATGGATTAATGCAAATTAGTGAATCTTCAAAGTGAAAAAAAATCCTTGAAACTTCTATTATTATGTGAAATTGATGCTTTTTCTTTTAGGTAAAAATAAAGCCTATTCTCGTTTCTAAAAGAGCATCTAAAGAAAACTAAGGTGACATTGACGTTATTCTACTTATAGTCAAGTTCCATCGGTGCAATGATAGTGATGAATTCCGCCCCGTTGAACTCGAGAGACGCCATTTTCTAAAAAATTTTATGTAGCGAATGATAGATCCGAACATTTTTAGCTTATTGCGCCGCGAGGATTTTCTTATTTTTCTCCCGGCGTTTTTTCTCTCCCTTCGAACGAATGAGTTTTAAAGCGCTCTATTATTCTAGTAATTCTACGAAATTTCATTTTTATCTGCCTTATAAATTGTACAGTAAAAAGAGAACTTATCGCGTTTATTATAAATTCAGAATTCTCCTTCTTTCAAATTGTGCAAAGCTTCCACCTGACACGAACGCTTTATCATTCGGAAAAATTCAACGTTGCAGATAAGAAGTAAGCATGTTTTCCCTAATTACAAAAAAAAAAAATTAAACCTCACTCGAACTCCAAAAGCAATTAAGTTCGAGTGCATTCGCAGAAACAACATTAAGGCACTGTAACCTGACTTGTTTACCAACAAAATCAAGTTCTCGAAGTCGGATTACGTACAATAATATCTAGGTTTCACGGAGCTTTTCATCAAGGAGGGGGATCAAACAATTCTCTGACCTTCGCTTTGACGGTCCAGCAGAGATTAGAGAATCGAAAAACGGAAATGACCCATCCGATTCGTCGCAAAGGCGGGAAAGCCAAAGGCTTAATGGACTCGCTATGTCGGTCAGCTTTGAAAGTGATTTTGAAATCTGCTCTAGATCTGCTAACTTCTCGTCGGGAATCGCTCCCAATCAATCCTCCGAGCTTTCGCGCGAGCTTTTTCACGTTCGTAAGACATTCTCCCTTCGTTTTTCCGCGGGATTTGAATAAAACTTTGGCGCTCTTGTACGCTCGAGTAACAAAAGTTATTATAATTATTATTTTTGACGCGGGCACACCCGATTGGAGAGTCGCGAACTGAATAAACACAATCAAAAGTTCTGCAGGTGAAACTTTTAAAAGTTTTCCTGGTCGTTTACTGAAAAATTATATAAACAATGATATCAACGTTAATTAAAGCGTCTGCAGGCGAGCAGCGAGGAAATAAAAGCGCTCATTACTTCATAATGAGTTTATTCTTCGGATGTAATAAAAATGGCCCGTAAAGGGGTAATTTAATAAAGAAACTTCCCGAGCGATAAAATTCCCGACAATCAAGTTTTAATTAAAAACTCGAAATTAAACGCGGACCTTTTGAAAGGCCGCAAGCCGACAGTTTCAGAAAGGTGCGAACGCGCCGAGTAAAAGGGGTTACAGGCCATTTCTAGTTCGTCGAGAGCCTCGCACGCCGCCTCGCGCGGCTTGTTCATATACCTGCAACTGGGCCATAGGCCAATATTATTATGTACGCCGTGTATATGTATAGGCGGAGGCAACTCGCGTAACACGAGCTGCGCGCGCGCGTAAACAACGGCAAGCCTCGCGTATCAAAGGAGCCGGCGCGATATTGGCGTCTCGAGGGCATTACATTATGCTCCTGAACTGATGTAAGAAGAGAGCGGCTTTTTGAGCGCCGCTAAAATGCCTGCCGCGGGGTAATATGGTACTTGAGCTTTTAAATTATGCGAAACTTGCTGTCCGAGAGAGAGGTACTTGAGGCTTCTGCTTCGAACGCGAACCGATAAATCACAATAAACGATGGTTCATTGAGTTTTTTTTTTTTTTTTTTAATTAAACCAGACAAATCTGGCGCATCTGTTTTTTCAGCAATGCGCATCGAAAGATTAAAGTCCAATTTGCATTCGGCACTCGGAGCGGTCAATTCCATTACGCGCAGCTGATCGATCGGCAGCAGCGATCCATCGCGAGGAGAGGGAAAAACATTTTCGAAAGCTCGCTCGGAATCGGCTCTAAAATTCCAAGCGCAAAGAGAGAGAGAGAGAGAGATGGAAAACTCGCTACGGAGCAAACTGCGGAACGAGCGCAGGAAGTTTCTCGATTGAATTATCGAGTCCGCATCGGCGATAGGTAGGTGTGCCGATGAAGGCTTGGTCAATACTATCCGCGGAGTGCATCGGAAAAAAATGGCCAATGACTACTGCCGCGAGTTTATTAGAAAGTTCCGGGAAATTTATCGAGTTCGTACTTTTGTTTGGTCGATTGGTACTTGCGGCTTGAAAATGGTGTCGGTTTAATTGCGTGTGTACAATGAAGTAAAAGGACAGTTTTGATTGCTTTTTGTAAAAAAAAAAAAAACGTACGTCTTCGTCTTGATCCGAGCTCGGGTGTTTTTGATAAGCCTCGTCAGGGCTTTATTAGCTGCCATAGTTCTTTAATATCATCGTCAAGACCTTAATAGCTTTTCAATCAAATTGATATAAACTGTCAGTTTCAAACAACTTCTTCGCCAATACACATTGCACTATATATTTCGCCTCAACCTCCATCCATAAAATACTTCCAGCCATTTCTTTCTAAACTGCCAAAGTGGACGTTAAACGTCGCTCGAAAAGTCCGATCGCGGAACTTTTTGCCTCCGAATAAAGTATATACCCACGTGCATGAAACACAAGGGGGCAAAACTTGCTGCAAGGGTAAGAGAAGCCGAGGGAGAAGGTCGAAGGAGACGCTCGCGGACGGTATGCAGCGGGGAATTCTTGAAATTCGAGCGGCCGATGTTACTCGATTTGTTTGAATTTCGATTGGAGAACGCGACCGGGTATATAACAATGCCCCCCGGCGCGTATATAGACGCTCGGAATTCTCGCTCTTTGGGAATCCAACCGCGGCGAGCCTTAAAAAGCTGAGCTTTTGCCGCTGGCGTCTCTTTGGTCCGGCCAGGTTTGCAGCAATTTTCGGAGATTAATGTAACCATTTGTAAGAGGAACGACTGTTGCGTCACCTAACAAGGGCCACAATTCGACAATTCAATGACGACGAATCCAACTTTTTTAACAAGATAATCGGCATGTCGTGTCCCAAACTCCCCAGAAATGGGGCCATTTATCCATCAAGGAAGCATTAATATTTATTTTCGACACGCGATAAATACCTGCTCCTCAGAAGGAAAACTTGGGAGTGCAGGCTCCAATTACCGGCGCGGGGTTTTGCCCCAAAGTGACGTAGGCAAAAGTCATGAATGGGCGGCTGGCGAATTTTTTCGATGCAGCTCTCTCTCTCTCTCTCTCTCTCTCTCGATTTCGGCTGTGTGCTCTCTCGGCGCGCGCTCGTCGATATTATGCCATTGACCCATATCTTTCATGGCCAGTTTACGACGGCTGCGGCAGGCCGCGACCTTCGGTGTCAATTTCTCCGGCGAAATAATGCGTCTTCTCTCCGTCTCTGTCTCTCCCGGGCACATTTCCGGCAGCGGCCGCCGGAATTCAATGCGCGATGTATCTCGCGTCCGGCCGTCTCTCTCTCTCTCTCTCTTTCTCCCTTTCTCTCGTTTTTTTAATTATCGCTGCTCCTTTTTCGATTTGCGCAGCGGCGGCCCGCTGACTTTTATCGGCGGGGATGAATGGCGGCCGTGGATCGATAATTAATTCGTCGGAAAGGAAATAAATGTTTGGTGGGCTGCTGTGTACTTTTCAGAGATTTCTCGCGTAGGGGAAATTATTTCGACTTTTCAGGTCAGATCTTAAAGTTTCGTGTACATAGGATTGGAGCGAGGTAGTTGGGATGGTTGAAGCGCTTGCAGTCGAGGCGATTTAATATTCATTTATTTAGAGGGGGATTAAGTTAGAATGACAACTGCTAGGTAGAGTAGATTAATGCGAATATACTCTCTGACCTTTCGTTGCAGCATCGAGGTCGGGATACTAACGAGTCGCTTGAATTTAAGAAAACGTTTCACTCAAGTACAATAAAGTCATTTGCGATGGTCTTTTAAGGAGAATAAAAGAATCGTTGTCATGTTTTGAATTCTCAGAAAATCATGCATAAAAGAAATCACTGCTCTAGTAGTAGTTTTTTTTTTTATAACTCGCTTTGAAGTAACATATACATAGACTTTAGATTTAATTTTATATAAATAAATATATAAAACATTAACAAATAATTTTTTCATCTTTTTTCTCAAAGAGAGTTTTTTCGTCACTTCAAACTCCTGTTTCAAAAGTTAGCTCCCACAATTTTCATCTTTGAATAAATAAATAACTTGAGAAGGCTCCTTTGGCGCAATACTAATCAATTAACGAAAAAACGAACAAGTCCTCATTTAAAATAGAAAGAACTCTCTCCCGCATTTTACGGGGCAAAATTCGCGTAAATTTTCCGCCAACTCCTTCGGCGCTCTTTGCCCCCCCATGAATTTCCCGCACTCGTTCCTTAGCGCCGAGAGCACGCGTTCCCGTGCCCAAGAAAAGCAGCTGCCGCGGCGCGTTTCCTCGAGTTCGGCTCTCGCATAAAGCCTCGCGGGCTAACCGACTCTCGCCCGGCGGGGGAATAAAAGAGAGTCCTCGCCGCCGCGCCCGTAAAAAGCTCTCCGTGCACACTCGGTGCGCGCGCGGCGGTCTGCCGCGCCGTAAAACAAACGTAATTCTTCCCTCGCCCGCATCATCGCTCACTCCCGGATAAATATACGGGCGGCAAAATTTCGTGCGAGATCGTAAAGCGAGCCGCGCCGTTTCTCGCCCTTTGTCTCCTGGTGGGAGGCAGAAGTCGACCCCCGTTAATTAAACGCCTAGGCGCGTTAGCCTTTTACGCCGGATAATTAACCCCTCTCTCCCCGGTAATTATGACGTATTTTTAATGTTCGGAGGGATAATGAGAGGAGGATTTTAGAGGGAGGTGAGGCTGCTGCACGCTTTTTTCCAGCCCCCCGCTCGCGGCTTTAATCGCGTTGAGAGGAGCCGCTGCGCAAGAACGGCGTTAAGTCGCCGGGACGAAGGAGACCGTGATTATTATTATTACAATTCTCATTTGGGAGATGCAGACGAGTAATGCTTGGATAATGGACATTTTTACGAAGATTAGTTTCACGACTTGAATGGCTATGAGTTTGTAAAACCATTATTACCTTGTCTGCTTGCCGCTAAGACTTTGATGGAACTTTATTCCAAGTGTTGCTTAATGCCTTAGGTTAAATTAATAAATGAACAAGTCTAGAGAAAATTTATTTACAGTCGAGCTCCCAGAAGTGCTCGGGTTGTTTCCTTTTTTCTTTTAGAAACTCGACTACCACCCGTTTCTTACGGAAGTAATAAACACGTAACAGCAAGTCGGGGAATAGAAGTTGAGGTTTTCTTTAAAAAAAAGAAGAAAAAAAGGAACTGACGCACTTACTTCGAACTTGGTTTATTCATAATTTTCTCTCACGAAAGTTTGACATGCATATCTTTGGAATTATTTATTTATTGCGAAGTTCGCCGCAGAATTCTGCGCACGAAAACTTCATTAATTGACGTCTCGTCGCTTTTCGTAAACAAGGGGAATTCTTTCATTTCGCTTGGCCTACTTTTCTTAATCGTTCAGGACAATTTACGCATTGACTTCTCTTCAAAGGCCTGATATTGCTAATAAACTCGAACGCCATAATTCCCGACACAACGCTGTTCACCGACATCAAGAGAGCCTAACGGCGATATCCGACTTTTACGATTCCGATAAGCGGCGATCGTTAAAGAAATCACGATCCTTCCCCTCGGCAATTAGATTTCTTCCCTTTTTTTATTCCCCGGAATTGATGTACAAGTGCGCACGACTCGGCTGAATTACGCGGTCGACTCGGTGAAACTCCCGAAATCCGGGGGCGAGGCGTAATCAGGAAAAAGGTTCAATCATACCGAAGACAAGAGAGGCGAAAAAGGGTGAAGGATGCGGAAGGAGAAAGAAGTAATCGCGGGATCGATCTGATCCACACCTTTTTCCGTCGGTCCTTTTGCGGCAGATAAAAAAAAAGGAGGGACGCCCGAGCTACGCCCATCCCGGAAAACCTCTTTATTTCTAATGTCCTTCCGACTTATATTCTCTCTCTCTCTCTCGGCGAGCTGACCGCGCAATCGGTAATCGAGATGTCTTTTCGGTTCTCGCCGCGCCGCGAGATCGAATCACGAAATCGGAAACCCTTGTACCGACCTTTTAACCTTTTTTCCTTCTGCTTCTGACGGCGCGGACACACGTGGAAATGCGATATTTTACGGCCGTAATTCCGTGGCCGACTATTAAGGTAGTCGAGATTTTTTTTGTGCTGAAGGGGCTTGTAAAGAAGAAAATTTTAATTACTCGCTAGAAGGATTTTTAGGCAAACACGATTCCTTTTAAGGGGGTCATAAAATCAATGAAAGTGAAAACAAACGGAAGTAATCAGCCAGCAAGTAGTTACATCTGAAGCAAAATTAAAATAAAAGTCACTGGTTTTATAACGAAGCAGGAAATATATCATTACAATTCAGAAAGTAGAAAACTTCCACGAAAGAAATTAATGAATATTTCATGCGTGCCCAAACGTTAGGCTCGACTTGTCCATCTTCATTTACCCATTGAATGTAAATAAAGTTAAAAAAATTTACAGAAAAAAAAACTGTGTTTACAATTTTAATTCGTCAAATAAAGCATTCTGTTACAAACTCGATTTTTCCTCTGCCGATTATATTCAGCCTTACCCAATCAATAAATATAAAATAAGAATTAGCATAGCTATCTAATAATCGATCGGTCGACAAGGCCCGTCTCGGAAATCTGGCTGGCCTTAGACCTACTAGTCGAGTATCCACCTCAATCCCAATATTGAAAATTGCACCCATTTTTCTTCTCTCCGCATATTTACGCAATAAAGACGCGTAGGATTCGCCGAAAGCCGGTCAGTTAGTATCCGCGTAAATTCGCAAGCATAAGCAGAGAGAGAGTGAGAGAGAGAGAGAGAGAGAGAGAGAGAGAGAAAGACAAAGAGACAGGAACGGAGGCAGAGACAAATAGAACGAGCGATAATACAATAAGGACACGCCTGGACAC
>UCOL01005702.1:0-11035 GCA_900474335.1 Ormyrus nitidulus | reverse complement strand
TTATGTTCTTAAAGATGTTCTGCTTAAGTCAAACAACTTTCTTATCGACTTAATTTTGTTTACTATTATTTTAATAAATATTGATTTAAATGAAGATTTTACTATTTTAATTTTATGACTTTTATTTCAATCTGCGTACTGTTAAATTAATAGTATATTCAGTCGTGTATATTTAACAGTACAGATTCTATTAAATCAATGACAGTATCATTGAAGTATTAGAATATCAGTTAATTCAACTAAATTTTTTTCTCAGTGAATAAATCTTTTCTAAAATTCATTGCAATATGACATTTTCAGATTAAATTATCACTTATCAATGACTTATGATTTACTGTGAAAAATTCTGTTTTAGTAAACTATTTTTTTTATTCCTTATCTCATTTTTTACTTTTACAAGGTCTACACAATGATTTTTTTTTTATCATTTCCACTCATTGTCAATAAATTCTTATATTCAAAAATTCTTTTAACAATATTCTCAATATTATTCACGACCCCTTTTAAACACAAATTCGCATTCACCCGCTTAAAACCCACATCCTTCACAACGGCCAACAAATCCATTCAGCTTATTTAAACCAGCCGTCGCCTCTATTTACTCTCGCCTTATCTCGCTCTCTCCCGTTAAACCGCAGCTACAAAACCATATCCCACCTCGCCGCTTTGAAAATCGCCAGTCTCCACGCGGCGCAGCAGCTCCTCTTTGTCCCCCCGCCGAAAGCCGAGAGTCTCGGAAACTCCGGTACCCGACGCTAAAAATAACACCGCCTCGTGGACTAACTATATGCGTCCGCGGGTTCTATCAGCGAGAGGCGCGGAGCGTCGAGTGTACTGACACGCGTCCTCGCCGGTGGATAACGACCCCGTGGGCGCGATATCGACATTACACCGAACACGAGGTTCTCCTCGCCTGCACGAGCTGCGGCGGGCTAATTTTACGGGCGAGGACGCGCGGGATATCGCGCGGAGCCCCCCGAGGCCGCTGCTTCCATTGTTCGACGAGGCGCGCGCTCTTTTTTTCGGGCAGCCTTGGCGCTTCTGACATTATTCCGAGATGAGCGCCGGTATAATTAGAGGCGAAGCGGTGACGATGAACTCCGGACGGCGGACGGTGTCGGGATCCGCGGCAAGGTCGCCGCGCTTCTGGATATTTATGCTGATGAGATGCGGGAGAGGAGATCGCTTCCGGGGAGGCGCGAGGAGAGCATAATGTGTGCGTGCTTGATCTTTAAGTGATTAATTATTCGTTAAATGGAGTAGAATAAGGGCGAGAATTGGGAGCTTTCAAAATTTAGGGGTAGATTTTTAATTATTTAAAGAAGGAATCGATTTCTTTTATCATTCTGTCATCCTAATTAATAGGGAACAGCTGGTATTTAATAAAATCTGCGCCTACTAATGAAGAGTTCAATGAATGTATAGACTGAGGAACAAATTTGATCGACTTAAATATGCGTCATGCGGTTATAAATATACACAATTGAATTTTCGATTGATTTGACACGAAAAATTGGTGATTTAACAGAAATTCTGTTAATTTAGAAACTTGAGTTTCATATAATATTTAGCTTTATTTGATTGAAAGGACAGATTTCTGTTAAAAATTCAATTACGCCTACTTAACAGTGTGTGTATAAATGTACTTAAGTCAATCAAATTTTTTTCTCCAGTGTACCTACGTTTCGTCCAAAATTTGCTGCTGGACTCATCAGTGGACTACATTAAAACTGTTTACTTACGATTAAACACACAGGCAATGAAACTTTCAGGGGTCGTTTACCATTTTAGGATTAAAATTATGTAAATGATATATAATATATTCAAGGGAATATGTGAAAACAATGTTTGCTTTTTTTTTATTAATTCAATTACAGTACATTTCGGTACTAATGCGAAAGAAATGATTTTCGCCTGAGCGTGAGTTTTTTGCCCAAACGAAGGGGTGGTAATTAAACGTGTCGAGGATTATCTTTCTCACGTACAATATTTTTCAGTACGTCGAGCGGAAAAGTCAATTTTGCGCACGCTTACGTTGCAAGGAGTATCGAAAATATTATAATTTACAATTTATTTTCTGCTAAATTTGATCACATCGTTCGACTTTACGAGACTTCTTACCATTATAAATCGATTTGAAAAATGAAAGTTTTCAGGCAGTTTTCGATGACTGTTGCAAAAACGCAAATTTGCCCACGTAAAAGTTCAACCAACTATTTCATTCCTGGCATTATAGTAAAATATGATAAGCTAATATTCATTTTCTCTTTTCATAATAAATTTACAATAATTCATTTGCTAAAAAAGAAAAAAATTTCTCCATACAACACAGTATTTCTGCTAGTTGTCCAGTGCTGCCACTGAGCCTACCTTCCAACTTTCACCCATAATTCCTCTTCCACCTATTTCTGAAAATTAGAAACCTGCCCTGAAAATAGGAAACAGCGTCCTACACACCCCTAAATGAAGCTGCCCCAAACCTTTCTCCATCATTCTCGTCCCAGCCGACCTTCGAGTCAGTAAAGTACCTCTCGAGTAAATCCGCAAAAGTGACCACAATGTACTTCTTCGAGGCCTCAGAATTCATCCTCACCGCAGCAGTTTTCATCATGGCAAACGTGCTCATCGTCGTCGTCGTACTATCCCTCTACCTCACGGTGCTCAAAAGGCAAATGACCACGGAGAACAGGAGACGCCGACGCCTGCAGGAGGACCGTCAGCGGGAGGTGGCTTTCGCGTTCCACCAACTGTACCAGATACGGCCGATCCACCGGATCAGGTACCCCCAGCCGGCCCGCGACCTCTTCCTCGAGGAGGACATCCTCGGCACGGTCTTCCTCGAGAAGAAGCGCTACGGCGGCGAGGGCTTCGCCCACCACGTCTACTTCGGCACCTGCGCCCGCTGCGGTATACCCCTACCTTCCTGGCGGCAGTGCGTCAAGTGTTACAAGCGCCTGTGCCGCTCCTGGAACTCGAATCCGCTTTTTGACGCTTTTCGCTGCGACAACCAGGAGCACGTGAGAGACCTGCTGGACGACAGGCCGCAGTGCAGGAATTGCAGGCGGAGCTGCGCGTCGGGGCCGGACGCCGCGACTGTAGTGTAGAAGAGAAAAAAAAAATAATAGCATAGAATGGAGGCGTTGAAAAGTGGTTGTTGGGGAACAGTGCGAGTGAGATGTATTTGGCGAGGTCGTTGATTTTCAAAAGCGAACTCTGCGTTTGTGAATGAAAGCTTGTTGGGAGTATAAAAAATTATTATCCGCTTGACTGCTACTGTATGTAATTTGTACGAAAAATTAAAGATTTTTCATTTTTTTCAAACTCTCTGTTTTACTCGAACAGATCTTGCGCGATTTTTTTTTTTTTTTATCCATGCCTTGAACGAAAAAGGCTTTGCGTAGTCACGATTATACATCAAAAACTGTTTTAAAATAATGTAGGCGATTCACCTAAATTTATTTTGTACTAAATTTTTAAGACAAACTGAAAGCAGCGTGCTTGTTGTTCACGTTGAACTATTTCATTTGGCAATGTACTTATCAAGTATTTTAAATATTTTATTTTACTATTTTAATGTTTTATTCTTTTTGTATACAATGCGTTAAATAATATGTACAACAAACACTTTTATAATAAATAATTGTAAAATATTGTATTTCTCACGCTTTAGTTTAAAATAAAAATAATTACAAGAAAACACGCTGTTTAATATATTATACATAACATCCTTTTTTATGATCTTTTTCTTTGTCTTTATTCCGGCCATTAGCAAAGCCTACAATTGCACAAATAATATTACCAAAATTGCTACTCAACATTAATTATAATTATGGAAAAAAAAAATAGAAGCTACTGGGAACGACGCACACGTGCTCGGCGCGTGGTGCTTTTTTCGATCGGTAAAAGCTTGGGCCTAATAGTTCCCGACCGCAGTCTTTGCTCTTACCGATCGAGCCACTATAGACGCCTGCAATAATAATCCCCCCTCCCCCCTCCCAGCTAGAGCTGTGCGAAGCTCTCCGCAAGTGAGACCAGCCGAACCTTTTCAGTGCACGCGCACTCGGCGCAATAGGTCGCCACCGCTGCCAGGCGCACATGCGAGCCTCCAACGCCGCAACCGGTTTTATTAGGTTCTAAGCCTGTCAAGGCATTCCTTAAAAAATAGCCCAAAAATTCCTGACTTACGGGGATTTGAACCCGCGCCCTGAGCAATAATGTTCGCCCTGGGAGGGAAGAACTTTACCGTAATTATGTTGATTGAAGATGCTAATGCGCAGCTTATATATGATATATTAAATATGTATGTAAATTCTTGAGTTAAAATTTAGGGCCCTTGCTGTTTGGTTTTTGTGTTATTTACTTCGAGAAAGAAAGGTATTATATTAAACGAATAGTCTTCGCTTCTTCTAATACATTTAACGCTTTGGACATTTATACTTATATATTCCTTTTCAAGTCACTCAAATTTGAATTATTTACAACGTTAACGAGTTACAAAAATAATTACATTTAATCGAATGCGAAAATCTTGACAAGTTATTATATTTCTTTATATATAGAACTAAATTCGTTCTCTTAATTATCTTCTGAACATTCTTGCATACCAATTTTCATAAAAAATAGTTAGTAGGTTTGAATTAAATTTGCATACAACCTTATTTTCTCAATAGCTACTTTTCTAAGACATTTATTTTTTTCTTAAAAAAAAAACAATACTAAAATATGAAAGTTTAATAAATGATCACCTCACACTTAAAGCCCAAAAAGTAAAGATAACAATTTCTCGAATTACTTCTTTGAACAATAATTGCGTAAATACAATTAGACTAATGTGCGTGCTTTACGTTACACATGCTATTAGTACTTCCTATAGAGAAAGTATCTATAGTCAAGAGTACAATCGTAAAAGAAATATCTAAATTTATCGGTGTTTCCGCGGTCAATCTTGTTTTGTAATACATACGTATACAAAAAGTTCGAGAGTTCATTTTCTTTTATATACTTTCTACGCTAATCGTACTTTACAGTTAATATATTCAGGACTGATTTACTGTAGCATTTCAATTAAGCTGAATTTTATTTTTTTCTACAATGCAGAATATAAACAGGATGTGTTCATATAACTGTTCATGGGGAGAACTGATTTTAATAATTAATGTAAATAAAAATATACAATATATAATATATAACATTTATGCCAATTATCTAATTCTGAAAGCTTTCTCAGGCACATTAACGTTAGTGCAACGGCTTGTAATAACTACATATTCAAATAATAATGAATTAATGTTTGAAATGATTTTCTTATTTAAATTATATAAAACTGAAAAAATTGCAACGACTATAACCGAAAAAAAAAATGTTTACTGACAAACTTACATTTTTTTTAATCTTTTAATATAAAAAAAATTTTCATTATAAATATAAATCAAGTGACTTTTAAAAATAAAAATGAGTTTTTCTTTAAAAAAATATAAAGATGCATAATTGCTTTGTAAATAATTTGAAGTAGTTAAAAGAGTATAAATGATCGAGCCAAATTGGCTCTCTGTTGTCCTCGAATCTCTCGCCGCCACGTGTACTTTAGTTTTTGTTTGTCTTTTTCGCACGTAAAAAGTATAAGTTTCTATCTTCATTAATAAGTTAAATAAAACTTTATATAAATAGTAATTAGAATAGGTATAAATTATTATTATTCTTCAAACAGATTATAGTTTTCCTCAAACTCTATTAGTCAGAAATGTATAATAATTTTTTGATAAATTTCAAATTTCTTGCTAACTAACTAACTAACGCTCTTTTCTAACTTTTAAAATTTGCGCAAAAGTAAGAGATCATTTACAAAAGCTGCTATTGAAAAAGTAAAAATGTACTGTGAGCGCCATCTATTATTAAAACTGTACTAAAGTAATATTAAAATTATTGAAGACCTTGAAATTAGGATTGTCATTTGGAATGAGCAATTTAGCTATCATTTATATACATACATTATTGCACTAAACGACGTGAATTGATAAAGATCGACAAAAAATATCAGATCTGCTGTCAATTTTATGTTTCCACTTTGTACTTATTATTAAGCATGACAGTTTGAGAACTTTTGGTTTTTATTATCAATTCAAACGGCATTTAATATTTGTTTTTTCATAGAGTTTAACAAGATAAAATCACCTTACGTAATTTCGAAAAGATTATTTCACTTTTGCAGAATCACTTTTTATCTTGTTTCGAATAAAAAGTTTAACATTATCTGTACGGATTTTAATGCATAAAAATTGCATAAACAAATGAGAAAAAATACCCTAGAATGATCGATTTTATAAGTTGAGGCATTGATTAACTTGAAGAATAGATCTATGAGTCACCTTCGCGTGAACCCTCGAATTTGATTTACCTATAACAATTAGTGTTTTGACAATAATGTTTTGCTTAAGTGATGTATATAATTCAACGCAATTTATGAATAATAAAAGATTACCTTAAAAAATCAATAGTCTATATATGCTTATTATAATTCCTCTCGGGTATCACTTTTTTCGACATGTTTCTTATAATTATATAAGAAACAATTTAAATTTGACAATTTATGAAAGAAACTCGATGTGTGTAATAATATGTTAAACATACATAATAAATCTTGATTTATTACATTGTAATATTTTTATTTCGAGCGATCGATAATAAAATATAGTTTTCAAGAATTTATATTGTGTCTAACAGCATTATCCGTAGTGGATAACGAAATTGTTTGCTACATCTTCTGCAGTCAGTGTATCACATAAATTTCAATGAAAATCGTTATGTATTTATTGTATCGATATTTATTCTTAAATATTTGTTACTGATCAGTAAAATATAAAAACTATCAAATTATACATATTATTGAACAATTAATTTTTATTAAAATAAATCATTATTTTTGTCAAGCAGTCGATAAATGAATTATCAATTTTTCATAAACTTATTTAATATTTTATTAGACATATTATGTAACAATTACGTAATAACAAGCTGATTATACACAATGCACAAAAGCTCTGAAGTAACATCAATTCTAAATCCAAAAACAAAAGAATCAAACTGATATTTACCCTTAACCAACGTGCAGATTTCGGTCTCTAAATTTCGGTTTTGTTGTTTTGCGTTTAAATTAACAAGTTCTAATTGTTAAATGTTCGTTACAAGTAAATACTAAAAAAAAGGACAATATGCCTCCGGGTCGCAGAGCAGGAGGAGGTGGAAGAAGATCTTACGGAACTCGCCCAAGGGCACCAGCTCGAGCACCTCCATCTCGCCCACCTCCAAAAAAGTATTTATTATCGTTAGCATTATCTAATCAATTCAAATTTCCCGCCTCTCTCGTCGCTGAAAAGCGCGGCAAATTTGAATTTCAATTGCAATATATCTGTTGAGTCGAGTGTGTGGTTTCTTAGTCATCAAGTACCAAATAATGACTGATTAATTAGCGCGAGGATTGGGCAAATTACCCTCTTTGTTCCTCGAATCTGGCTGTTTTCAATAACAGCCATCGCGCAACATTTTTTTGAATCGCGCAAGTGCTGATGTTTCCCTAACGCGAATTTGGTTCACCGCCAAGATTTTCTGTCGCATGATGATTTTGCAGAAGACGCGCTACATAATTCCCCGTTACTTCTCTCTAGCCTTTTTCGCGAATGCTCCCCGACATTCGACGAAATTTCGTGAACACTTAGGCTCTGCCCACAACTGCGAATCACTGATCTTCTCGACCTTTTACGTAAAATGATTATGTAACAGAGAACAAAGTTCAAATTCGCAATTTTTCCGTCGTCGAGCTGGTGAAATTGCGAGATAAATCCCAATTTTCTATTGCACACGTGCGAGTCTAAAAATACCCGGGGGGACGCAACGCGCAAGTGGTGCACCGTTGTAAATACGACTTCACGAGTTGCACGCAAAAGTGTACCCGCTGCGTCACTTCTGGTAAGTTCACGTGCACCAATCAAAGCGCGACTCCAAGACCCCACCCGCGTTTCTGTTGCGTAAACGCTCGATATCTGGCGGAAGCTCGCTCGAAGATAAGTCGAAACCGACGAGCCCGAAATCAGTCGCAAGTTGAAACTCAGCGAAGAGACAACGTGTGTAAAACGAACATTTTTATAAGCAAAGTTTTGTGTCGTTACTAAAAACCTCTGACAAAAATGCCACGACGAGGACGAGCATCCGGACCCCCGCCAAGGACGTAAGTAAAGCTTTTGATTTTTGGGGCTTTTTGAAAATCTCGGTCAAAGTGTAAAATGTTGCAACGCGCGAGAATTTGCTAGAAGTGCCTTTGCCGATACATCGTTACGTCACACACTCACGCGGTCTGCAAACTAAGTCATCGACGTTGATAGGTCCAAAGGGCACTGTCTGACTGTAAACTGTGCAAGATTTTTTATTTTTTGCTACCGTTACGTCAGGCGTGATGTCTGCAATTTTTGGTTATGATTCGTCTATTAATTTATCTCTTTTTGAACAAAGAAGTTGTAAAAACTTGTTTACTTCTTAAAGATTATTTTTTTTACACGTTCCTATTATTTTTATATGTTCGATGACTAATTAATCAATATGCTGCATTGCCACTTCAATAATGGTATTGAATGTGAGCCAAATGAAATGAAAAAAACAAGCCTCTGGCGTCAGTTAACCAGATTTACTCAACAGAGTACAACAATTCCAACTATTTTTTGTTTTCAGCGTCAGGCCTGCGGCAGCTCCAGCTAGGGCTGCTCCACCACCAGCAGCCCATCCACCAGCTCCGATGCCAGCTTCAACCCCAATGGTGGCTCAGCCTCAACAACCATCACTGATGGGACAAATGGCTGCCACTGCTGGTGGTGTTGCCATTGGATCTGCTGTTGGACACACTATTGGACACGCCATGACTGGCATGTTCAGCGGAGGCTCCAGTGAGGCTGCAGTTGCTCCAGCTGCTGCTGCTCCAGCTGCAGCTACTCCATCTGCTGCTCCAGGCACTGGACCCTGTGCTTGGGAAGTTAAGCAATTCTTGGAATGTGCTCAAAATCAGTCCGATCTGACATTGTGCGAGGGCTTCAATGAAGCTCTCCGTCAATGCAAAGTTTCTAACCGTAAGTATTGAGGTTTGAATTCATTAAATTTGAATCAATTTTGCATCTTTTTATGATATTAATAAAAAATGTATCTTCTGTTCCAGATATAGCATTGTAAATGAGAAGAAGGAGTAGTTAAATCGTAAATTTCAATTTCAAAATCGAAATTGTTTTGAAAAAAGACAGAAACTGTTAAAATTTTTCAGTTTATAATTTTTATAAATAGTATTTTATTTTTATGTTTACACTCGTTTTGAACATATTCCAATAGTCCTTCATTGTTTGTAAAAAGTGGAATAAAATTAGATGTTAATTATACTCCAGAAAATGTGTTTTATTTATACATAAATCTTAACAATATAATTTAATTTAACAAAGTGTACCTAAATTTTGATTTGGAATTAATGTAAATTTCCATAAGAATGATATCATGTATTTCATATAAATGTTATTGCATATCTTTTTAAGGAAGTACATTGATTTGTTATAATTAGTCCACGCAAATAAGACCAGGCAATATACATCATAATTTATGAAAATGAATGATTGTTGAGTCATAATAAAATAAAGATTATAGATTAATAATCGTATTACATTTATAATAAATCTCCCATTCTTCCTTACAATTAATTACTGATAGTTTCTCTTGTATTGCAAGATGATGATTCACAAATATTTTATTTCACCTTATTGCATTATTTACGTGACATTATTTTCATTTTAAGTAATAAAATAAGTTTTTAAATAGTAAAAAATATTAATATATATTTAACCCATTTATTTTTGTAAAAAAATAAATGTTAACTGCGTCTTTTATAATTTTAACTTAAAATTCAGATTTTAAAACATAAATTACATAAGAAGTTGATAAAATAAAGACAAAAAATTGGCTCAGAAAAAAATTTTGCTCAATATATTTCATAAATTCGTTGTGATTTTTATGATTTTACTGAAAAAAAAGAAAGATTTTAATCAAAACACATGGAAAGTCCATTAAAATCCTCATTTTATTTTGACTCAAAATTTAATCGACGAGTTTAATTTAAGGCAATAATGTAACGAGTTTATAAAAAAAAATCTTGTCATTTATACAAAGTGTTATTATCGTTTTATGTATTTATAAATTTCAATGTTTGTTGATGTAGACTTTGAAACGTTATAGGGGTGGTGACATTATCATAGTCCAACCCGCGCCTCAAAGACCTGGCATGTTCGGTACATTTGCAGGGACTGCGGCTGGAGTAGCTGCGGTACAATTTTACACTAACATTACTTAAATAAGTACGTCTTAGATATTATAATAGCGTTTATTATAGGGCACAGTTATCGGTGATAAAATAACGGGAAGAAACGAAGCTCAAACTCCAGCTACAGACTCTACTTTGCCTTACACACCTTCCGGACCGTGTGCATACGATGAACTACAGTTCCTCGGTTGCGCTCAAACTCAGCAAGACATCCAGCTTTGCGAAGGTTTTAGAGCGGCTTGGTTGGATTGTAAGCGAAAATATAGTAAGTTATACTCGTTCTGCAACTTTTATCATCAAATCAGCAAGGTTACTTGGATTAATTGTGTTATGGCAGTAAGAAAAGGTTCTTTATGTCTCTTTACACGTTCAATAGTACTGAGAACAAATTTAAGAATTCGATATTAAAAGTAATTAATCATTAATTATAATTAATATCATTTTAATGTGAACAAACGACGGTAATGCTCTAATGTAATAGAGTGCTAATTTAATAGCGTGAAAACTAGAGCCGGAAGAATTCGATTTCTAAAATCTCTTCAAGTTCCGTTAAATTAAAAATTTATTTTAACAATATTTGAAAATCTTTGTTTAAGCTAAATTTACGTTTTTATTATATTTTACATTATTCTGAATTATTTAATTACAGAAAATTAAAATTTTTAAAAAGTAAAACAAAAATCAGTTTTAATGCCG
>UCOL01005701.1:0-11035 GCA_900474335.1 Ormyrus nitidulus | reverse complement strand
AATCTCTTCTTCGAGTCGTCCTCATATGTCTACGGATGCGCTTATCATCTTTCGCGCGCGTCATCCGTGACAATATTAATAGTTATCAAGAATATAAAAGGTAGTTAGTCATGAAAAAATTCTTAAAAGCAATGTTTCCTTCTTTGACGGAACAAACAATCTAATTGAAACAGAAGAAATTTTATTTATTCTGCTTTTTATACTTAGGTGTAATGAATTTGTTTTTTTATGGTGAGTAAATTCAAATTACCTAATAATATTGAATAAATTCTTTGCGTCATCAACTTTATTTAAATACGCTGTTTACAATATTGTTTAAAATTTTATCTTTTTTTAAAGTCCTCTTTGCTTCCTTCTTACAGCGCCAAACACAGCAGCATCTCCCATAATCAATGGCATACCTGACGATCATCACCACTTTAAGTTCCATGTATCCATTCACTGCAGAAAAGCTCCAAAAAATGAGCTCGAACAAACTTGTAGCGGTAGCATCATAAGTGAGAGATACATTCTGACCGCCGCTCATTGTTTCATAACCATATTTAACGGCGATATTGAAATGATCCGCTACCCTCACGGTACCCCAAAAATTATAGCGGGAACAAATCTCAGGAATGGGCCTGGAATCGAAAGAGATCTCATTAGAGTCTTCATCCCCTCAAACTACGATGTACATCCACATGATAACAATTTAGTTACTATAGAAGCAGATATAGCTGTTGCAGAAGTAAGACGCAGTAGAATTGAGAAATATTTTAAAGTATATCATAGAGCACATTGTTTTAGTTAAGCGCTGATTTAGGCGTTCATCAACATCCAGACAGGCTAGCGATCATACCTTTGGAAGTATTGGATCCACGCTCTAATGCCGGCGTCAATGAACGAGCTACGTTTTGTGGTTTCGGGCAAGATATACTTGTACAACAACGCAATGGACAGTTTCATCCAGGGGATTCCCGTAGTTACATAAATAGGTTTATGGACGTTAAAATACTCGGCAGAGATGAATGTCCACTATTCCACATATCAATTTGTGCGAGGAATTCAGATAATCTAATATTTCGTACAGCTTGCTTCGTAAGTATGAATACTTTTGTTTAGATAAATCCAGATTTGTATAAGCTACCTTTTATTTAAAGGGGGACAGCGGAACTGGATTAGTTTACAACAATAAACTCGTCGGAGTGCTCAGTAGCGGACCTCCAAATTGCGATACATTATTAATACCGGTAGTATTCACGAGACTCCATGGATTTATGAGATTTATCGAAGAAGCTCAGAATCCACGTGGTGACCACAGCAATATGATGATTTTGGATGCAAAACGGGAGCCGACATTTAGAGGACGTTCGTATCCTACACGTCGACGTCCCAATGAAGGATCAATTTCCAGTTCTGCAAGAAGCCAAAAGAAAAGTTCTTGGACTTTTCAGACGAAAAATTATTATGCTGGACCTGGAAAACGTCCTGGATAAACTGTGCATTAATGGTCGTGCATAAACTATCATGCGCTTCAGCGTTGATTTGGTTTTAATGGTGTAATTTATAATTTCAAACTTTTGCTGTTAATTGATAATTTAATTTAAGAGTTATAATTTTTATTAAAAAAAAAAAATAATTAAATTCTTCAAAAATCAAAAATTGACGATAAAACAAAAACTAATCTATAGAAGTACTTGAAATTTTCAAGCACCCACACAAAAATGAAATGAAACTTGTGCGCGAAATTTGAAGCGAATCCACGGGGTCCTTTAAAAGTAGTTAAGGGGGAAGTACATACATACATCCGGATATTTTTTAAAAACTACTTTTTTGGACTCTAAACCTAAAAATGTGCTTCTACGTCAAAATATGAGACTAGAAAAATTTCACTATTCCAAAGCTTTCTCTATGAGAAAGCAAAAATGAGCCTTGAAAGATGCAAATCTATTCAGTAAGAGCTGAGGTCCAAGCGTATACACACACACACACACATACATCCATTCAGACATTTTTCAAAAACCATTTATTCTTGTTCTTGACACCTTAAAATACAATTTATTATAACAGGATGTTAGAACAACTCCAAAAATTACTAACACAAAGCTTCCTCTAAAGAGGAAGCAAAATATGTTTAACTTATATAGTGAGTAAATTTTTAATATGCGTAATAAAAAAAGCGCGCTTGAAGAATAATTAATTTATTTTTAATTTTTAATTAAACAATGTAAATTTCTGAAGTTCGTTTTCATATAAGTAGAATTTATAAATTAAATTTCTTCAAAAAGTAGTATCGTGTAGTGTAATTATATATTCATAATGAAATATTGCAATTAATTGTTATATAATTACTAATTCTTATATATTATAAAGAACATATCGTAATTAATAAATTACACAACTACGTATAATTTATTTACGTGTATTAAAAACAATGTTAATTAATTTTTAAAATTAATAGTTATTATCTATTAATTTATTGCTTTAATTGTAATTTTAAAAAGTCTTGCAAAAAACTTTAATAATATATTCCTTGTAAATATAAGCATTTCTAACCTCAAAATATCCATATTATCCCCGATAAAATTTCATGTTTACGTTGTGCTGACAGATTTCCCGCACGTCGTGTTTGAATTGTATAGGCACGATGTTGACATTTAAAGAACATTGGCAAACTGTAGCTTCACCGTGTCGTCACAAAGGCTACACGGACGCTGACGCACATGATACTCGGCACGTGCTGCCATCTGCGGGTGGTTGAATGCAAATTTATATATATATATTTAAATTTGAATTCGTTTCGTTTCGTTCCGGGACCCTGTGTTTAAGAGATAGGTTACTAAAAAAACAACCATGCTAATGGTGTCCTGGAAACCATACGTTAGGGATATAGGTCTCCAGGGACTGTCCTGGAATATATATACATATATATATATATATTATAATTTCTATGTTTTTTATAACTAATTGTTAATGCGATGTTTTAGAGTTGCGCATTTAATTTAACCGTCACTCTTCTGTATTGGAAAAAAATTTTAGTATTAATTTAAATGTCTAATTTTTTCGATATAGTTTACATTCGTTTATCCCTTAATTCGGTGCAATAAAAATCTCGAAAAATTATTTGATAATCAAAGCTTTAATAATCAAACAGATAATTTGATTACGAATGTTATAAAGCATAAAAATGTCCTTTAGTAGATCGAAAGGAAGAAAGGCGAGTAAACGAGCTATAAAAAGGGACTTAAGAATTAATGCAACTCCGACTTGCTTTTAAAGTTCGTGGACGGCTCACTTAGGCGTAAGAAGCTCCTAAGCTGGCAAGCACGTAGAAAAAGGTGGGGGAATAATAAATCGTTCACCTGGGATGGCTTGCTGCTGGCCTCTCCTCTCTTGAGTCGCTCCACGAACGAACAGCCAAGCTAGTGTCTCGGCCGACTTCGTAGCGATCGTCCGTGCTCCGTGTGCAGGGAGCAAGAGCTCGAGAGCAGGAGACACGTTATAAAGCAGAGGACGGGCGCGCCGATTCAATCTACGTGTGTGCAAAGGCTTCAATTTCGTGAACGAAGAAAAAAAATATAGAGCAATAAACTTGGCCAGACGGAACTCTCGGCCAAACGATTTTGCCACTCAATCGGCTTTTCCAGCTGTCCTTACAGATTTCCGTTTGTCGATTTTCCTCGACAGAGGTCATTCAAGATGAGAGTACACCGAGGAATTTGCACCAAGCTGCAGGGTGGCTTCCTCAGGCGCTGGTGTAAGTTTATTTAGCATTCTTTTCAACGATTCCAGACTGAAACTTCGCTCTCGGAAAAGGACACGACGCTCGCTTTACATAAGTCCAAAAGCAGCTCGTTGCTTTACGTATAAACTCCCCGCTAGCAAGCAGCAAACTTTCGCTCGCTTCTTTCCATAATCGATGACAGATTTCGTAAATTCGAATACCCGATTCTCTTTCCTCTCTCATCTCACTTTCGTTGAATCATTGCCGTGCACAACCTCCGCCTACGCGAATTCATCCATGCGGTTTTCGCGATCAGAATCGGCCGACGACTTTTCTCGCCTGTGCATGCATGTATTAGAGAGTCATACTTTTTGTTGCGGTTCGTGGCTGCAACGAAAGCGGGATTACTACAAACTTGAGGCCACCTATACGGCCGACTTTTTCCCCCGTGTGATTACGCGCAGTGCCAAAAAAATTGTGAGAATTGTTCTTTTTTTAAATCTATCTAACCGCACAATGTATTACTTATTATCAAATGATATTACAAATTACTTTTATTAAATTATATTGCAGTCCTTTAATAACCGTAGTAAGTACAGTTCTCCAACTACAACAAGATCTATAATAATTGACCAAAATTGAATTACAAAATTTTTAATTCCTTTTTTTAATTATTTAATATATACAAAAAATTATAAAAAATATTTCAAGACTTATGTTTAATAAATTATCAGTACTTAATTCATACATTATTAAATATATTTCATAATTAATTAAATATGATCCAAATCTTAAAAGATTTATCAACTCTAATTTTCACAAAATTCGTATTTCTATTTAGTATACAAATATTTATGATTGACAGTAAGATCATTTTGTGGAATATTTTAGACTATTATTTACACAAATAACTTTATAATCTATTGCTTTACTCGTCTCTCTCATTAAAATTACAACTGAATGTTTAAAAAATTATAGAGTAAACTTCCATTCAACCGCTATTTATGTAAATAAATAATTTCAACTAAAATATTGACGTAGAGTCTCGTAATAGATTTTCTAAAATAAAACTGAATTTGTGCTTAAACATAATTCTAAATAATATTAACTGAACTCATTTCTAAAAACTATTTGAAAATCTGTAATTGCATGAATGCATGTATGCGCGCGCTCTAGCGGAAAACATGCACTCTTTCCAATCGCATTTCTCTTTTCTTGCAGAAACATAGGCACCGATGCATTCAGAGTGCATAATACAAAAAGTTTTTTCTTTCGAACATAATTTTCAAGTAAGAATTTTTCTTATCGCCGTTTTTGCATCAAATAAGTTACTCATATTTTGTTTACACAGAGACTGCATAAACGTAAACAGTAAAGAAAAATATTTCCGGTCTTTTTCCCCAATAGAACAACAGCTTATAAAATTATTGCTTAAATAACGCGTATACTGATTGTATCAAGCAGTAATTGAAGTGATCATTGACCTGCGCAAGTCTCACGAGAGAATATATTCAGGAAAAAGAAATGTAGGTTGTCTTTGTATTCGTGAGAACTCTAACGTAAAGTGAAAGGCGTCGAACAAGGGATTTCTTCGATGTACGCACACAAAACGCGAACAACTTATTATACGGTAAATATTAACGTTGTTTAAACTGCGGTTAAAAAAAAAAACAAAATATTTATATTTCAGAAAATTGCTAAAGGGAGCTTAAAGGCGAAGAAAAAAGTCAATCAAGTTATATCAATTTGATCTTTACCCCTAAAAAACTCCGCAGTCACCTTACGGAAATTGAATTTCGGTGAAATTGGCTGAATTTTTTATACATTATACTTTAAGACACAAAGTTTGAAAATGAACAGTTTTCGAGATATAGGAGGGTGAAAATCTGAAGTAATATTGCGCACTATATCTGTACATATGATCCATAATAATAGATTTTGTGGTCCTAATAAAATTGGTTGAAAATGTAGTATTTATAGTCTCAAAATAATCAATTTTTGAGTTATAAGACGTTCAAGTTTTTTCTATAGATATTTATAAATATATTATGCGTTGTAAAATAAGTTTTTTAACCTCCTATAATTCGAAAACGGTTCATTTTAGACTGTCTTTTGATCAGGAGATCATAAAGTACAATACATAAAACATTCAGCCATTATAAGGTGGCTTTTAGAAGGCTTTTATATGGGGTACAGTGTCCTTTTTATTTTTCTGCACACTGAAATTTCCAATACCTCTATATAGGTCAGATATATTCAAGCAACATTACTTAAGCTACAACCGGTACACGCTACGTTAATTTGTTTGAAATGCACATGGAATGCGAATTCCTAAACTCCCTACTTCTACCAATTTGACTCTATTTGAACTTTAGCCTACCCAAGTAAAATATCAAGACTTACATTATATACTATCAAAACAAAAAAATCGCAATAAAATGGTAAAAAAGTGATCTTGTCAAAAAAGTGACTTCATTAAATTATCTATAAAAAATAAAATTCAATTAATAATACATTCATTAATATAATATAAAATTTTTTATCAAAAAGGCCAGCTATATTTAACTCTTTTTGATCTTTTTGACGAAAATTCACAATGTTAAAATTTTGTTGCTCTCTGCATAATCTGATTTTAAGTTATAAGACATTTATTAATTATTATTCTCCGTAGCTTGAAATGTTTGTGATCTATTTCATTTTGATCTGAAACTATTCGCATAATAAAATTTTATGATTTAGTATTTTTAAATTTTAAAAAATTAATTAAAATTTATTAACTAATAAGGGGAGTATCAACCCACCGGGTCATGGATCTTGGTGAAATTGGAGGTGATTCCTTAGCCAAAAAAAGAAGACACATTTCTCGGCATTTATTCAAATAAACCTTAGTAACAAAGTTATGAATTTCTTTTTTAAATTCTAGGGGAAATTGGTTTTTATAAAAATAAAAATTTCTGCGTAAGTAAAAATTTAAAATAAAATACGCAGCAAGAGTTTTGATTTGAGAGTAGTTAGACTAAAAAATATTCATTCCAAAGTTATGAAGTTAAAGTAATACTAAAAACTAACGTATATTTTTTAAGCGTTAGTTCCAGTTGATTTTTGTGGAGATTTTAAAGACACATTATTTAAAGCAGCATAACTTTGGAACCAATTAAAGCTCTTGCTGCGTATTTTGTTTTAAATTTCTGTTAGATAAACTCAAATTTTTAATTACGGAATTTAAAAGAAAATCATAACCATGTTACTAAGACCCATTTCCTGCAATTTTACCAAGATCAATGATCCGGTGGGTTCATACTCCTTTTGTAAGTAACAAAGAATCCTAAATTAACCAGTTTTTCTTGACTCTTTGGATGAAAAATTGAATATACTCTTATAAAAATATTATATGAATGTTGAGTATTAGACTTTTTGAAATTGAATAAATTATTAGTTTATTCTCTAGAATATCTAACAAAATAAAAAATTTACGACCTCCTGATATAATTATTAATGGATTACGCCGGATCGATTGGAGGTATTTTCCACTTCCGGCTCCCACTGGAAATGGTCTATTCAAATCGGAAGTCAGTTTTATGAAATATATAAAATGGCATACTTTTTATGGATTTTTATTCTGCGTCGAAAAATAGGGAACTTTTCTTAAAAACTTTTTTTATCTGTCATTTACAAATCCAAAATGCCTTCCGAAGCGTAAGTACTCACCTAGAAAGGGATAAGATGAAAGGAAGCATAATTTTACCAGGTAACCTAAATACGTGCAACTCTCGATGGGAGCATTAACACTTCGGAAAAAATGTTTTTAACAAAAGTTTCTTAATTTACGGTGTAAAATCAAAATTGATAAAAAAAAGTATGCCTCGTCTATATAAACAATCGAACTTCCGGAACATTGAAAATACCTCCAATCGATCTGGCCTAATTCATTTACTACTATAAGGAGGCCTTGAATTTTTCATTCCATTAAATATTCTAGATATCGTAAGCGGTGGACGGGTGATCTTAGACAATATGTATACCGAACTGTATACAGGCTTCGTATATATTTTATACATGTGTACGCGTTTGTGTATGTGTGTAAATAAACGTCTGTCCTGATACTGAAAATTAAATAAATTCATCAAAATACTATGATAGGTTTTCAATTTTTATGTTACATATATTTAATCTTTGTTTTAACTTTGTATTATTAAGATTTTATAGTCAGTTTTTATAGTCAGTGCTTTGCAGTATGTGAAATAGGCAAGCAAATAGCAGCAATAAATTACGCCGAAAAATCGTCATGAAGTAGGTAAAACTTCTGTGAATTTGTTCATATATGTGACAAGTCGATTTCAGTTTCTAATGTAATCTTTAGTGAATTGATATTTTAAAGTTTAAGTAAATATCACAAAATATTAAGCACTTATTAATAATTTTAATTTCGAAAATATATATATTAACTGCAAAATCAACTTTCTCCTCCACTTTTATCAGGTAATATTTTTCGCGGAAGAATATAATTGATAAAAAAATAATTTTATAAGTACAGTTTTTCAGTAAAATATTTAGTTTGAGCGACGTGTTCTATTGTTGCCAGTGTAGTGGATCAGGAACACGTGGAAAGAGTACGTAAGTCTACATTCTTGGCGAGTCTGTTACTGACCCAATAGCAAGCAGTCAGTATAAGTCAACTCGTACGACTCACCGCCTTTTCCAACGTTGTCCGTGAACTGCTGTTTTCTAGTCTTTGGAATAGGCGTCAATACATATTTTCTACTGATACTTACACTACTTTATCACGAAAAAACTATGTTGTGCTCATTAATTCAAAACCTTTTCAAAATAACTTTTTACTTCTTCTGATTCTATTAAAACCAGGCCAAAAGAATTTTACTTTCGATTCAACGTTACATAACGCCGATTAACATTATAATTGTATTAACTAAGTTTTCTTTTTATAAAAAAATATCTTCTTATTAGATGATCTAGTTGAAAATACAAATTTAATGTTCAGCAGCTATTTACTCCTCAAAAGTTCTTTTCGTTCAATTTATTAGCGTAAAAAGCATTCCAAAATTAAGACTCAATTATACTGGACGTTGAAACTGATGGAAATGTAGAGTCAGAGGTTAAAACTTAACGGTGACGGCATTGAAACGAGAGGTGACTCAAAAAGACTGTCTTCAGTAAGAGAAAGGAAATATACAAAAAAAAACCTCTTGCTTCACGTACACATGCTGAAAATATTAATGAATTCTGACCTTCGTTAAAGAGTGCAAAATAAAAAAAAAGTTCGTCTATCTGCAGGATAACTTTCGAGGCATTTTTAAACGCTTGCAAACTTAATCGGCAAACTGATAAACTTGAGCCCGTATTTTGAAATCGTATCAGATGCGACCAGATTATTCGTTTGATTTAACGCAGAAGAATTTCGTACATCGATATTCGTGAAACTAGATCTTGATTGTTAAGTACCCTACGTTTAGAGAAAAATGTTTTTTTTTATTTTAAAAAGAAGTTTAATTCTCAAATAAGATATTTTGGAATCGAAATACTTGGTGTAATTAAAAAAAAAGTTGCTTTTCAACAGGCAGTAGAAGCGCGTCAATTTTGAAATTTTCCACTTTCTACATTTCGCTGGATAATTATCCCGTCGCTGCTGCTTGCTCACTCGATCCGCAATTGTAACAGTAATAGTAGAGGCAGTTACGCTTCAATGGTGAAAAAGTGGCCTCCACCGGGCGGAATAGAGCGCACAAAAAATCTATTGCTAAACGCTCATAGTTTCTGAACCAGCTTCTGCAGTCCAGCGCGACCAATATCGAAAGAGACTGCAATATTATAAGCGCAAACTCGAGTTCGTAATCATTAGGGAATCTCGACTTATCTCTCTTTCAATCTTCCAATCTTAACAAAAATTATTATATGCTCGTCGTTTGCTTAAGACCAGAAATTATAAAAAAAAATATGAAATTAATTTTTAATCTCAAATAATTTCGTTCCTTTTCAATGGTAAAATTGGTTTTTCGGATGCCGAACATTGACAGGATAATATAGCCTTTTCACATTAGCAGCTGCCTTGAAAACGTATACTAACCACGTATCAAAGAAAAGTTACTCCATCATGCTACAACGCTGAATGACACAGGAGAGTTGAACTATTAAAGCTAGCTTCGCATATCAAAAATCTTTCTTTTTTTGCGGATATAACGATTCGCAATTATCTAACGTCACGAGTGTCAGTTACGACTTGTTTAATCTTTGAAGTAAGAAGCTCTCTTCTCTGTGTAAATACATGTAATCCGCATAATTCTTACGACACTAGTACAACATAAACTATGAGCTAGAAGAATTGCAAAATCATATCGTCTTCTGATGTAAATTAAGGTTATGTCCTTGTCTTCATCCGCAGACGTGTATCCTGCAAGCATCTTCAGCAAAATGCCTCATCGGTTTTCTATCTCTTTTCAAGTATTTGAATTGGATATTTCATAAAATGTTTAAAATTCTCGCTAACTTTTACGCGAATCTTAGTAGGCCTGTTCAAAACAGATTTATAGTGACTGAAAGTATATATTTTATTCAAGTAAAATAAATTATTCATAAAGATCATAAATAGTACTTTTCGACACGGGTGTAGCGAAGTTGATTACTTACCTCGTGAGACAAATAATTAACTTAAACACGTATAGTACCAAAAAATCATATCAAAGTCGTGATTTTGAGGTTAGAGTGGTATAAATGACAGTGTATTTAATAATTAATGTCCTTATGGAGTTTAAGGAGAAATACTTCTGCAATGACATTTTTTGTGAAAAAGAAAATAACTTACAACGAGTTACTCACATCTGCAGGTTATTGAATGTTCGAACAAATACATTACGTGAACTGACAGTAGAAATTAGTTCTTTCTTTTTCTATTTGAGCTACATTAAAATGAAATATTTTTCATAATAATTTTTAAAACACTATGTGTAAAATTCAAAATCTCGCAGTAGTGTGCGAATCTGATATTTTGCACACGCTGAACAGACACAAGACATCGAATATCTCACACTTTATTTAAAAAAAATAGTATCTGATGCGCGTGCGCTCAGGTGATTCTCAACGAGTTTAGGTATCACTCGAGCACAATAAGTTTCGTGCACTAGCATCAGAATGTACTATTTTATTCTTGCATAACTTTTGACCAAATCAATATATTTCACTTCGGCCTTTCTTAAGGGGGTCTTACACCAAAAAAAAATTTTGAAGAAAATCATCTGTAACAAAAAAAAATAAATTATATATATAAAAATAAATATTATACACTTAATATATATATAATTTATGATAAAATGAGCCATG
>UCOL01005700.1:0-11039 GCA_900474335.1 Ormyrus nitidulus | reverse complement strand
GGTGATTACTGACCTCGCTTCGCTCGGGCAGTAACGCACCCTCACGAAAAATATTCTCGTTCGGGCAGTAAACTCACCCGCGGAAAAAATCTTCTACTGTTGCCCCTTGTTGCATAATGTACTATAATTATTTAGATTTAAATATTAGAATTAGCAAAATTATTATAATTGTAAGTCGAGCGAGGCGAAAATTAAAATAATCAATTGGCGAGCGGGATCCTAACTGCGAAAGCGTTAAATAGTAATTATCTTATGCGAACTTGTTTTGTAAACTAGCTATTTATATAAATAAATCATAAGGGTATTCAAAGTAATTAAAACTTCATTTAAATATAACCCGCCATTTTTATATTTAAAATAATAATAATTGCAGAAGTAAAGATTAAAAGAAAAAGATTTGCTCAATTAATAAGTTTAGTAATTTAAATTGAATTTGAATAAGACAAAATAACTTCATGTTGATTTAATATTGAAGCTGAAAGTAAGGAGTTCATTGACTAAACAAAAATTCAATTCACGGTCTATTTAGAATAATTTAATTCTTGTCATAATCTCTTGATCTAATTTATCGACACTCAGGCACTTGTGCCGAGACGGATGCGCTGCACAACAAATTTATTTGTTGCTCGTAAAGAACCGAAACTTAGTTGCCTACTTAAATAAAAAGTGGCTCGCAACAAAATAATCTGCCGGAAGTTTTAAGACGTAGGCTAATAGTGAGAAACAGATCACGAACGTAGGAAATAATATATAAACAAGATGTTCAACAGACTCTTCATTTTTGATCTGCTGCGATTTTACTCATTGTAAAGATTTTACTCCTTATGATATTTACGAATCGATCATCTACAAACAATCGCGTCCCCGCCGCGTTCAGTTCGTTTTTCATCAGATAATGAAGGGAGCTGTCATCCACCTTCAGTTGATTATAATTTTCTACTGAAAAGTTTAATTTCTCAATCGCATTTTTCATAAATAAATAGTCTCCTCCATTGACTTTTACTTTTCCGTCGGTTAAATTTTTGCTGATGATAAAAAACGGTAGAGCATGAGCAACTGCTATTTTGAATTTGTAGCCGTATACGTTTCTCAACTTATCAGAAAACAATTCAGTTGCGGTTCTTTGCTGTATAAGTCAATAAAAGGATTGTAGTTATAAGATATCAAATCATGTTTAGATACTAGTAGAATTGTGAAGTCCAGAAATTTCAAAGACCAGCCGGTCGATAAAATATTTCTTATGTCATTATCTTGAAAACCTTTAATTAATAATATTATCAGGCATCTTGGTCGAGTAGCTTTTGGCGGAAGTGTCGAAAATTCGTAAAGAAAATTAAGAATTCTCTCGACGTACAAGCTTCTTACATCTGCATGTTCAAGTAAGATACATAAAGCAGTCGAATTAGGATCCTCAAAATTTGATAATTGAGGATATCTTTCTGACGATTGACTGAGTTTATGTTATTGAATTTGACAGGCGTGACGTGCAGGTTTAATTTTTAAAATATTTTAGATTTTTTGGCGCAAATGACAGATGATATAAATAATTAATAATAAGACGCCAGTGGTTTTACTGGCAGTTTTTATTATATGCGTTCGGCTCTGTTTTAATAATGAGAAACTGAAAGCAAAACTTCTATATAGCGTCTTAATGTTAATTAAAAATATTTTAAGGGAAACGTCGATGACTTTATAATTCATTTATAATTTAATTGTAATGCTTTAATTCGATTGTGTTGATTTGACGAACGATATTTTAATTCTCTATAATCATAGGCGCCGAAGCGTAGTATATTTTTTGTTTAAAGATGTATTGTAACGTTGCGGATGTTACATGCGGTGTTACACTATATTAATGCTTTTTAGCGGACCAGCATTAGCGATTAATATTACAATCATCGGACAGTAGACTTACTTAGTTTTTAAGCTTAATTAATTCAGCGACTAAGTTAATAACAAAACTCAAGAAGGCGAAGTGTATAGACTCTATACACTGATAAATGTAATTGACTCCTCGGGTAATTTATTCTTGTAGTAAATTAATAAACGAGCGATATTTTCATTATATTCACGTGTTGCTACTAACATTTGAATGAATCTAGGCATTTCTCTTGGAACTCGAGGAGTTAACGATTAGTGCAATAGTAAATTGCAAATGAATTTAAGTTTTATTACTTGTGCGTAATGTACATCATTGATTTTATGTAATGAAAATTAACCGCATGTTGTACGCAGAAATTTTATAGATCGAAATTTTGATATATTTCAAGTTCAATAAAAAAATCAGTTTAATACTTATTAATTGAATAAAATTTAATTTAGTTTGAAACATATGTAATTTTTTTTAATACTTACAATTTCTCTGATGAATGCACAAATATCAAATTCTAACATTTCAGGTAAGTTTAGAAAAACAAAAAATCAATTAAGCAATATGAAGTACGCGAATCTCTTGATCCTTGTAATTCTCGAATCACTGCATGGTTGCATTTAGGCATCCGTCTCAGAACTCAGTGAGAACACTTTGAGAATACAATTATTGTTGAAATTGAATTTCTTAAAGAGCTTGGAAAATTTGATCTGGTGATGACTTCAAGACTTCGTACCTATCCGCTATAACAGCGCTACACTATTTGAATCATATTTCTTTCAATACCTTAGGTGCAGTTTGAACTTCAATGAACGATCGAAATTATACTTATACTTTATCTCATACTAGGCTCGTGTAGGCCAATAATAATCTCAATGCACGAAACAAAAGAAATTGCACTTTTACCCTCCGCCACTTATCTCTCGATTCAATTCGAAAAGAGAGGATTATACGGTATTTTCTGTACTTACATTTGCCAAAAACAGTCATATTTACAAAAATTTTTACACAATTTTTGTTACAACTTTTCAATTTTCTTTAAATAAATATAAATAATGTTCGTTGCGTAATATTTATTTCTGCATTACATTGCAATTGTATTTCGCTTAAAAACGCAAAAATAAGATTTTGCTTAGGTGTACAGACAATAAAGTACAAATTAATTTTTTATTAAAGTTGAATAACAAATTTATTAAATTTTTTGTTTGTACAAATATATGGTCGATTTTTATACCAGATTACATGCAGATATAGTACAAATAATAATACTTTGAACATTCATTTTTTTTCTATTGAAATTTTTTTACATAATATTATAGTATATTTGAAAGCACTGACACTTATTTATATAGATCGTTTTACGATCAATTTTACGTGAAAAACATACTTTTTTCTATTTGACAGTAATTCAATGGCAGTAATTTTTATAAAAATTCCGTTATTGAAAAATACTTTATCAAATATTATTTTTACTAATTCAGCAGTCTCTCTTATTTTTCCATAAAGCTCATAAATTCAAAATAAAATTTAGTTTAGTTTAGAAATTATAATTCGTTTTAATACTTAAAAATTCTCTTATAGAATACATATTTTTATAAAAATCATTTTTAATAAAAATTAATCTTACACGATACTAATTATTTTCATGAGCCTTTAGTAAAATTAAATCTGTAATTTAATAGTAGCTTACAATAGTAAAACTACTTTTTAAATAAATCTTGTAACTATTCATTAAAGTTTCATTACATAATTGATAAAAATAACAAATAATATTGCGTAGATAATAGAATCATTACTCAAAAGTAATTGTATATCTTTATAATTCAATGTTATAAAGTTGTAGACGTGACAGCACTGACACCGTGAACCAATATAGTTGGAGGTAAATCCACAGTTAATTCAGTTAAAAGTTGTAAATACTGCTTCTGTAAAGTATCTTTGTCCCATGTATTAAAAGTCGGAGGTGAAGGTAAATATATAAATACAGCAGCAGTTTGTGTACAGTAT
This sequence comes from Ormyrus nitidulus, assembly GCA_900474335.1. Classification (NCBI taxonomy): domain Eukaryota; kingdom Metazoa; phylum Arthropoda; class Insecta; order Hymenoptera; family Ormyridae; genus Ormyrus; species Ormyrus nitidulus. Next base: position 7,162 of record UCOL01005700.1, on the reverse strand, counting down.
TCTCTGATTAATTTGTTAACACTAAAAAATTAAATTATATAATTAAAAATCATCTCAAGTACTTAATAACTATATAAAAGAATTTTCTTACTTTAGAATGTAAGCTCGAGAAACGTTGCTTAACGAATTTTCAGATGCATCAACACTCGATTCAAACGAACTTTCAGCTTTACTTTCAAGTAAAGAATGTCCATTTAATTCTCCTATTTGCTCACTCCAATCTGGAATTTTTGTTATCGAAGCCGATATGCGTAACATGTTTAGAAGTTGTTTCAATTTATGCTCATTAGAAACTCTAGGATATTCGATTGAGCTGCGAGATTCAGAAATGCTTAAACTTGAACTACCACTTTTAGCAATTTCACAGTGAAAAACTCGAAGATGTAAATTTTTCCAATTCGGAACCATATTAATAATACATGCCAATTGTAACATAAACAAGGAAGTTGTATCAAATGGATCTTGATCTGACGGTTGGAAAAAGTTCACAGGCCATACATCAATATATTTCAAATTGGAATTTCTGAAAAATATAAAATTTATTTGATAACTTTCATTTTTATTGTATAATGATATTATTTGAAAATAATTGCAAACTCACTTAGTTAATTGCGTTTTATCAAGAAGATGAAAATTTCTGCATAAACACAAATTTTTTTTCATAGTCAAAACATCTTGGCACATACCAACATATTGGAGCTCATCGATAGTTTTATCTGTGTTAAATTGCCTAAGTGGAAAAACCTTTCCATTGGCGTATGTTGTAACGTTTTCAAAAATTGTAGTGTTATATTGAGGGCTCTGGAAGAAATCTTTCGGTACTTCGTCGTCGTAAAATCCAAGAACAATTGTATTTGGTTTCATTGCACCCATCCCAGATAATCTTATCAAATGATGTAATCCCTCTCGCACAGTTCTTGTAACTGTCAATTCCACAAAAGCTTTTACTTTCATATGATCAATGAGGCTAAGCCAGTGAGGATATTCATCAATAGTTGGATCAATTTTTCCGCTGAATTCACCGACTTTAACATGCCCAATAACGTAGAGACCACCTTTCTTCAAATCATTAATAAAATCTATTAATGGACAAGCAGATCTTGGTGACGCAACCATTAGAAGAATTTGTGGATGCCAGAATTTAATATGATCTTTACGAGAATCTAGCATTAACAGATATTTTCGTACTTAGTGGAAAATCAAAGCTTGAGATATACTTCCCCATGCAGCATTTTTACTTGGGGAAAACAAATGAAGTACGATAACTAATATTAGACACAATATAATACTGCTTGAAGCGTAAATGCTATTTATAACAAACATCATAATTAACGTTCCAAGAAGGCCTATAGTTGCTGTATGCCATGTAAAGTAATTAAACGTAGGTCTAAAGTTTGGAGCACTAGCCAGTTCAAGCCCAAGACATGCTAAATTCGTAGCTAAGTAACTTAACAAAAAAAGAACTGAATTTATCTGAGCAATTGTATTTAAAGAACCAATGAATAAAATTGTTTGAACTAAAGTCCATGAAGTTAAGACAGCTCCAATTGGATTACCCCTCCAGGTCGACTTTACAATGTAATTTAACAAAAAGCCTGAAATAACCGAATATGTAAATATAATGTAAATATAATTTGATATAAACTTTAGCTTAAAATTAAAGTAACTTTTTTAAATATTTACCAAATACATTGTCTTTAGCAAGTGCTTCTAAAACTCTACTTGATCCAATCAAATTACTTAAACCAGCACTAAAAGTAGCTGTTAAAATTCCAACTGCTACAAAAGGTGGCCAAATATTAATAGGCATCATATAAATAAAATTATTTTGGAGGAGAAATCGACTAGTTGTAGCTGCTGTCAAAATTGACAGTAAAATGTAGCATATAAAAGTAAAGAAGACTGCTGATAGAGTACCCCTTGGAATGTTTTTTCCTGGATTTTTTAATTCACCTAAAAGATAAAATAAAGGACATTAAAAACATTTCTATTAATAAATTCAAAGAAATTTTCAAAAAAATTACCACTCATGTTTGCTCCAGCCATAATACCAGTGACACCACTGAACAATACGCCAAAAACACTAGCAAAATCACTCATAACTCCTTGGCTAGAGTAATCTGCACTATAATTGGAATATAAATTGTCTAGCAAAGTAACAGATGAAAGGCCAGTATAAGTTCCATTTCTTAAATTTACTATTGAATTTGCATCAGGAATTTGAACCTACAAAACATTAAAATAAATAAATTTTATATAGTGATAGCAAATAACATAAATAAAAACATTGTATTTACCTCCATTTCTCCTTTTACTAAAAAGCTTATAAAAACACTTCCAAGACAGATACAAACAATTGCTAAAATTGCAACACTTGTTTTGGCAAACATAGCTGCTCCAATTAAACATACTAAAAGATTCGCTGTGTTAAGTATAGAACAATATAAAAATCTCCACCAACGACCATCAGGAATCAGTCCACTTTCACCTACTAAGTAACCTGAAGGACCAAAATTTTCAATTAAACCTTCGGCACATCCAGATATGCACAGTGCACTTGATACAATGTTTGCCATGAAAAATAGGATGCCAATTGATCCACCAAATTCAGGCTCCAATATTCGACTTATCATAACTATTTCAAGAATTAAGGAAAATATTTATTTAATAACATTTACAATAAATGTTTAAAATAGACCATTTAAATATTTTTAAGGATGCAGTAAGCTTCTCCACCTTCAACTGCTCCATTTGTTGAAATTGCACAAACAGAAGCTACTGTAAAAACTAAAATTCCATAGGCTATAATAAACTGGGCTAACGTAACCAATAGTCCTGCATTTCCTACTATATATCCTAAAAATAAATACATATTTATTACTTCTTTGTCTATTTTACCACAAACGATTCATTTACATTTACTTACCCATACGTATAAAAACTAAGGCACTGAACACAGACAAAGTAACAGGACTGAATACATCGGCAGATGTTCCAAGAGTTCGACTGCTATCGGTACCCAATGTACTAAACTCAACGTAACCATCTGTTTCCTCATTTGAAGATTTCCTAAATCTAAGTAAATTTCCTAATCGCTGAAAAACGCCTCTGCTTCTGATCAGAGGTATTTTTTCACCTGTTATACGAATGGCCTCTGAATTATTTGTTGACCCAATTTCAGATGCAATCATTTTGTAATTTCTTTAAAAATTAAACATAAACTGTAAAAATGTGACGAAAATTAAATTCCCGTAAAAATCTCTTCTTGTCATATGTTCTGAGTAATAAAGAATTCTTTGTTCTTCTGTATAATGGATGCTTATTTAACAGAAATCGTCAGCTCAAATGATTTTTAAGAAGATTGTCATCTTTCCAAAACACTTTCACTTCTTAATCTTGTTTAATTAAAACATTTTGTAGTTTTCTAGACTGCGAAATGTGAAAGAATAGCTATTTATCATGATGTCATTAGATACGTCAAGTCCGAGCAATGTATGAGTAAAGGAAGTTAAGAAACGTCAACATAGTAAGTACTCTACTGTGATTGTGAGGTTATACGCCCCCAACAGTATATATTCACTGTGGGATTTCCCTTTCTCCCGAACCAAAATCTAAATACATCCTGGCAGGAAATTATAACAGACCTAAATACTATTGGTCTCGTTAGAACCAATAGTATTAAAAGTACAGTAGAAATACATTGAAAAGAAATTTAGAAGGAATTATAAAATCGTGCACATTGTAAATATCATATTTTAAAGATGCAGATGTGTTTTTCATTATTAGCTGTTTTTTTAATCATTGAAAACAAAAAACAATTACCTTTACATTAATAAAAATTATTTTTTCAAAAGTATTTCATTTTTATAAAAAATAATAAATATTTAAGTTTAGTAAAAATTTAGATTTTTATGCAGTATAATTATAAAATAATAAATGACTAAAAATATGTATTAATAATTTAATATATATCACTTTTAAAAAGTTTAAAAAGGTTTTTTAAAGAATTAGAATTTAATATATTATTTTTATTTTATAATATAAACTTTATTTTTCAAAATTAATAATGATGAGTTAAAACAAATTGATTCAACTTTGTTGAAACTTTAATTTCTTGTTATATTAATCTGTACAGACCTTAATAAAATGGTATTGAGAAATGTATTTCATAATGCAGTAATAATAATTCATCCTATTTACATATACAATAATTGGATTGTTATAAATATAGAAAACTTCCGTTTATTTTAATAAAATAGCTAATTTGCTGATGCATTATTTTCCATATTTAGAAAATAAGTTATGACCTTCACTTGCTGGTAAGTAATAATATATTTTCTTAATTGCGCACAGCACAAACATTTTAATTACAAATTAATCTACAAATTAGACTCTAATCATCGTCATCTGAGTCATCACCAGCTTCCTCATCTTCTAACTCTGGCATCGGAAAACGTAGTATAGCTGCAATACCAGTGAGTTGTTCTAATTCTGCAAAAAGAGACATTGGACAAAAGTCATTGCAATGGTTTCTTTAATTTATAAAGTAAAATTAAAAAGTTTTAACTGAACCTACGTTCACCAGATATGTGCATGCTAGAAAATATTTTAACATCACCACCAGAGTCTCTTACTGCTTCTACAAGATTTACATACTCTTTCCTCAAAGCAACATCCTGACATCTGTAAAACAATGTCATACAAAATTGAACGTATTAGAAATCAAACTAATTCAATAATTTCCTATTTTAAATTTAAAAATCCTTACCGAAATAGTTTATCTGAAATAAGCAAAGTCTCAATAGCTTGTGCTTCACAAGCTTGTTGAACATGCCTTTTGCCATAGAAAGCTCTCGATGGATCTGTTTGAAGCATAGTATAAAATGTTTCTAAAACTTTGACTTCACCAGCTGCTTTTGTATCAGATATACGTGCAATAACTGATGAATCAGTTAAAACTTCTGTAAAATTAAAAAATTCAATTATATTATGAGAATAACTATAATGGATAAATGTGCTGTTCAAAAATTGGATAGTACCTCTTAATGAGTGTTTAAAACCAGAACTTGCATGAACAAGCATAAATTTGCTTTTATTTTCTATAATCAGTTTATTTTCAGATTTGACTGCTTGTTGAATCATATAAGCCATGAATTGATCTTTCACAAAACCAGGGCTTGCTAATATGATACATTTTACAATATCAAAATTGATATGCCTTAGAATACCTTGCATTAGACTCTCATAAAATTTATTTAGCCCTTTTTCATGTTGTGATACATTGCCTTTCCTTTTACGTGGTATCACTTGATCAATTTTTGCTCTTACAATGGTCATGTTTGATGTTATCAAGCATATATGAGCAATTCCTTCTTGCATCACTACTGCAGCAATATCAGCATGCTAAAATTATATTATTATAAACTGATATAAATTGTAATTAAAAAATTTACTAATAATAAAAAAAAGATCTTACTTGAGTTGGGTCACATGCTAAATCAACACGCTCTAAAGCTATGGAATCCCAAACTGGTTTAGTAAGGGTAAATTTTCTATTTTGTTCAACATCCAAAGTATGATATGCGCCCATCTACAAAAAATATTTATAGTTTGATACAAAAAATTAGAAATTAAAAGTTTAGTTATTAAATTCACCTTCACATATTTATTTTCTTCTATATTCCTGCCCTTCAGTCTTAAAACACAAGCTTGAGTATCAAAATCAATGTTCTCTACAGAAATTGTTAGCGTAGTTCTTACTCTGTAAGAGCTAGAACTTCCAGTAGAACTTTCAGTTTGTACTTTTCTGAAAAATTAAGAACAGTTAATACCAAAATGTTTAAAAAAATAATTAAGAATCAATAGATTTGTTATATTAAAATACCTAATAGTTGAGCAACTAACACAATCTCCTTCACTAATTAAATTATAAACATGCCACATGTCTTCTGTATTTTCAGGGATGAGAGCAACACTCCTGTTTAAAAAGCAATCAAATGGATTAATTATTGCATAAAAATAAAACATACATTTAAATTAAAATTTATATGTTTACAAAAAAAACTTACCCTTCTCCATCCTTATCAACATTTTTGGCCACTAACTTCATTTTTAATTATTATTCTTATAAAATAACCTGCAAAAACAAACATAAATTTTTAAATGTACACTTATAAAATTCAATTATATACGAAATAGTTTATAAAACACAAAATCAATTACACGAACACTTAAAGGTTATAAGTTGCAGTTAAAACACATATGTCAAATTGCTCGAAGTCTTTCTCGTTAATCGGATCATTGTAAAAGAGCGTTTCGTTAACGTGGGATATGATGAATCCAACTTGGTCTTAACTTGGTGATCTACAGATTGCATTACAGAATCAAAGACGCACGAAGCACCAAACTTTTTAAGGTTAAGAAGCATTTTATTTTTGAAGACCATAGAGTTCTTAAATTCGAGACATTCTAAATTCTATACAAACAAAATTTCACTGTCAATAATTTGTCAATAACTATCGGATATTTATTAAATGCTAAAACTATACTTCTGCTTGTATATAATTTCGGAACGATAAGTATTCAAGCTGAATACGAGTGGGACGTTCGAAAACATTCACTGATGCAATCATGCAATACGTAATAATAGTGCACAGTGCACACTATATAGTTTTCCAGCAAAAGAAATTTTTATATTGTAAATAGAAGAAATATTTTAGCTTCAAAAATAAAATTAAAAAAAATTTCTTCCAATAAAATTAAAAAATAAAAATGTATTTTATTAGAACAAAATTAGCAAATTTATATAAAAATCTTTAAATTTAATAAAAAAAAAACATACTTACTAGCTATACAGCATACATCTTATATATAATCCTCTTAAAAAAATCTTGAATTAGACTGATTTTTTTAAATCTACGTAGATGCGGCAAAAAATCAGACTAATTTTTTAACAGCTGGGAATATACGCGCGAAAATTAAAAGACACTTCTTTTCTTACAATGATGGCGTTATTGGCGTTACCGTTACGAATACGAATGACAATGACTCATAGGGATATCCTCTTCAGGAAAATTACAAAATAACTTTAACCTTTAAAGGGCCGGGTTTTGAGGTTTCGAAACCTCCTTTGAAAGTGCCCAAATTCATGTCTTGTATCACC
>UCOL01005699.1:0-11060 GCA_900474335.1 Ormyrus nitidulus | reverse complement strand
ATATTGGATGATGTAGTTTAACAATACGTTGCCAAGCTATTGCCAGTTAGTTACTAATCTCTAACCTCTGTATTTCGTATATATTGCTAATAGCCCTTTCCAATATATTGCCCATATATTTGATTTTTGCGCGGGTTTTTAGTTTAAATTATTTAACATATTATTAGAATTAGGTTCCATTGCATTCTCACTTACTAAAAAAGACTCAGACAACACATGTTCGTTATAAGCAAAGTATTTTCTAGGTAGAAATAAAGCTGCGAGAGGATAAATTTGAACTAATTTAGCGAGTGGCATTTATTTAGCCGGGAACAAATTTCCCTTCCAATTCACGTTCGAGCAGTCAGCATTTCATCAAGCAGGCTTGAAAAGAGCGCGCGCGACGTTTGAGAATTTCGCAAAATCTAAATTTACTCGCCGAAGGCGTCATCGCAGAATCTCGGCTAACGCCACGTTCCGCAACACCATTCTTTCATCGATTTACGCTTCTCGGCCCCAGCTTGCTAAAGCAGCCGCGGCTCGGAGCTCATCAGCCGCGTTTCCGGCACACCCGTCCAATAAATATCTTCGCCGAGCAATAATTTCTCGAGTCTGAGAAAAAGGCGCTAAACGATCCGCGCCGCGGCACGCATCTCTGCCGACGTCGAACGATGAGAACCTTTGATGTTTACAGCTTTGTGCGCGTTTATGCCGATTTGGCGCACCTACACGACTAGACTTTCGAGCGACGGGCAATAAAAATAACGCGGGCTTCGCCGTACGCGCCAAGTCCTTTGTGCGCGACGTCGACAAAAGTTTTAGAAAAAATATAAAACTGCGGATCGAGCAAAGCGAAATATTTCCAATTGATCTGGAAGTTGAGCGCGGCGCGGTTCGAGGCAAAACTGAAAGAGCTCTGAAAGTATAATGAGCGTTTAAAAGGAAAGCGCGTGGGCGGCGGCAGCGAGCGATAATTTATCGTGGCAATTTTCGGAAATGAAAGAGCTCGTCCCGAGGGGCGAAAGAACGGGCGGGCCCTCGGAAAAATAGCCCCCTCGCGGGAAAATAAAAGGCCGCGCGCCGTCGCAATTAGCTGCCCATAAATGTGTCGCTTATGATCTGCGGCAGATGTCTCACCATAGATCACGGCTTGGCGCTCGGCTCGAGAACGATGCATCTTCCTCGGTGGTTTCCCGCGCGGCGGCCGTCGTCGCGGCGTCGCGCGGCTCGTTGGATCCCGCCGAAAGCGCGCGCGCACGGCTCTCGCGCCGAAAGCGTAATTGGCCGCGGGCTCTGTGTGAACGCGATATTAGATCCTCGTTATCCTAACGAGCTGAAATACCCCGGTTAAAAGCGTACAAGTCCTCGCGAATGCCGTGTGGGTGCAGAGGGAGTAGCTTCGCGCCAAGGCGAGACTGCCGCTGCCGCCGCCGCCCGGGACATGATGAAAATCCCGCATAAATAAGCAAACTTTTCCGGCCTTTTGATTGTCCCGCGCCGAGTCTCTTTTCCGCCTGCGTCGTTGTAGCCTCGGATCTCTGGGGTATAATGCGACGGCTCAATTGGAGTACAATGGAACGGAGCTTGATATTATTGCCTGAAATGTTCATAGCCGGCTAATTTTGCAAGAGCCCAATAAAAGAGGAAGGATGCAAAGAGAGAAAGAAAGAAAGAAAGAGAGAAAGACAAAAGCGAAGCGTTCTTTTGAGTGTGCCGTTAATTGCATAGCCTCGTGTTAAGTTCCATTGTTTGCTAATTTTTTCTCTTGTTGAGTCGTCCGTTCCCCGGCGGTTCGGCACGCAGCGAGAGCATCGAAAAACGATCGTTCCGCCAGGCTCTGCCGCGAGACGAGGGCAAGCGAGAAAGTCGCCTTATCTCTCCCCGCGTATATCCTTTCCGAGCCTTCTGCTATATATATATATATATATATAGATATATCGCGGATGTGACGATTGGACATGCATCGGGCCGCGGCCGCCGACGAGCGTCGATATATATACAAGAGCATTTAAAGCTTCCCTACCCTATTTGTGCTTCTTTCAGCCCGACTTAATGAAACAATTGGTCGCGGTGGCGTAAAACACTGCAGAGAAAGAATAGCAAGCAGCTGGATTCGCACGGCAGGCGGCGAAGGACGGATGACACACGGCCGACTACTTTCCCGCTCTCGGCGGCACTTTGCCGCTCCTAGCTACCGGATTGCTTCCTCCTCCTTTAGAGCGCTCTTTCGACTTTGCTAATTTCAAGCCTGTTAGCGTGTGTATTTCCGAAGCCTTCCGCTTACGCGGAATAATGGATCTTTCGTAATGAAAAGCGTCGTAAATGTGCTTGCGCGCGAAACGAAGCAAGCTCGAGCGAGGAAAGCGCGCGCTAAAGAAGCTATTCGAGCGAAGCAGGCCTGAATAAGCAGTTACTCGTTATCGGAGGTAGGAGGCAGACTCGAGCCGAGGCGCGGGGCTTTTAAAAAGAAATCGGAAACACGATACCCCTTTGGGTCCTTAGGTCCCGGCGGCGGTGACGAAAAGGGGGCTGCCGCGCGCGTAACGCGCCTCCGGGCATAAAGGGCATAAAGGTTGCGCGTGTGTCCGGTACACGTCGTCGTCGTCGTCGTCGCAGAAAGCAAAGAGAGGAGCGCTCGCGAGGAGAAGAGAGAGAAGCAAAGAGAGGCAAAGAAAGAAAGAGCGGGACGGGGAGAGAGAGAGAGAGAGGATCGCGTATAAAGTACGTATGGGAGAAAGAAGGAGCTCGCGCGCAAGCGGTCGTATAAGGGGGACCGAGCGAGCGAGTCGCCAGGAGTGGTGAGACCACCCAACGTGATCGCGCGCGCGCGGGAATACTGCGAGAGAAAAAGAAGCTGCGCGCAAAAGAGAGAGAGAGAGAGCGCGGATGAAAGGAGAGCGCGAGAGGGATTCCTAAGGGAGGAAGGAGAGAAAGTGATCGCGCCGGCATCTCCGAGCGCAGGAATGCTCCTTGGGTCATTAATGCGGGGGGACTCCGAAGTATGGATTCGGCCAAATCAGTGACCGATTGCTTGCGCGAGCGCAATTTTTTTTTCTTCTTTTTTTTCGTTGCCTCCCCCCTCCTCTCTCGCGTCGGAGCCGATTCATTCCCGACGAGAACGTCGCGCGGGTAAAAAGACGGGCTCGAGCTCAACAAATTACCTCCTACCGTCTCCCTTTTCACCTTTTCCCTCGGCCTCGCCATTTGCAACATTCAATTTGTTTTATGAGTACGTTCGGCTTCTTTTTGCACTTTTATATACGCCGAGCTGCATCAATAACACTAAAGCGCTCTCCGCGCATACTTTCGCGGATCTCGCGTACCGGCCGAGGATGATTGTTCTAATTTTTCACCTGCATTGCGATCTCCTCTTCCCCGAACTCCTTTATGTCATTTTTATAATAGCGCCGCTTTTTACTCCCCGGTGAAGCACTTTCGAGCGCTCCGATCAACGTTGGCGTCTGTACAGAGAGTTAACATCCAAAGGAACCGCCAAGCATTAATAACATTTTCAATCACATTTTCCGCTCGAGCTCCGCTTCAGTAGTATCAGTGCAGTTTGGTTAGGCATTTTTCCTTTCTTTATGTAATAGACTTTTATTAACGTGGGATGCTGGAGAGGACTGGGAGAATAATTGACAAATTTATTAAAAGGTTGCAGCTTGAAATTGTAGGAGGGAAAGCGAGGCAGCCGGAGCTTGCAGGAGAGCCGGAGGAATAAAAGTGGAAAAACGAGGAGAAGGAGGAGAGGAAAAAAAGTCGTATTTTCAAGGCCTTATTGTCATAGCAATAAAACTTTATGTCATGTCCATTTCGCCGAGTCGGAGCAATAGCGGCGTTACAAAACGGTTGGTAATGCAGGTACCGAGGTCTCTCGTCGGCTCTCTCGAGAGCGGAGGCAGCGCGGCGTGTGCAGTAATTAAATTCTTTGAAAGAACGATTTCGGAATGTCAGGCCGGAGCCCTGAGCACGCAATTAAAAAGGAAACGTTTCGTTTTGGAGCCCAAAGGACTTCGGTAATTAAAAGAATACGCGAGAGCCGTAATCGGGACCTCTTTCTCGCTCCTCCCGGCCCCTTTTTTCGCCTTTCGCCCCGCTACCTTTTTTCTTATTATGTCCCCGAAGACAGATAGGCTCGTTGTATCTCGCTCTCTGACAGAAGCTGCTCGAATCGCATGCTAATTCCCCGGCTCGTGTAGGAGAGACAGAGATGAGAGAGCGGCTTCCTTTTCGCCGGGCGAAATCCCATGATTCGCTGAAACGGAGATTAGGCTCGATTGAAATAGTTGGAAACAATTACCCATCACCCCGTCGGGCGCTCCCGTCCCCCTCGCAAATTCATGACGACCTTTTTACGCGAGTTTTGCAGCTAATCGTCGCTTTTCACGAAATCGAAAGAACAGCCAGCAGCACCGGAGAGAGAGAGAGAGAGAGAGAGAGAAAAAATCGCTGAAAAGCGTAGATTTTTCAGAGCGTCGCGCCCCAGGAATTTGACGCCCGCAGGCACAAAGCGTCGGCGCGAACGAGGGTGGAAATGCCCGCACGTACGCAGGCAGCATATCGGGCTCTCCCCTCGATATCGACTGTATCGCCGCGTTTGACTCGCACCGCGGCGGCCCCCGGAGGAGCCTTTCCGGCCGCCGCGATGTTTATTTAACTCGAAGTAATTTGATCAAAAATTTAATCAACTTGGATTTTTGAGCCGTGGCGGGCGCGGGCGTGACGAATCCGCCACGCCGCCGGGGAGAGAGACAATAAAGCTCGAAAAAGAATTTTGCGCCCGTCGCCCCGTCGGCGGCGGGGGGAGAGCGAGAGTAGCTTTCGTTACTGCCTGCTTTCCAATCGAGTGCGTCCCGCGTATCCAATCTCAAAGACATCATCGATATGCAAGGCGGACGGATGTCGCGTGAAAGAATTTATTTTTCAATCTGCCCCTCTTTTTCGACGCCAAGCTGATACGTAGATCCGTCGAGTGTTCCGACTAGTTTTAAATCCGCGGCAAATGTACATTTTCCCGGAATTTTTTTGCGTTTTTACGCGAGTCGCTGGTAATAAAAGAGGTTAAAAGTTAATAGCCCGGCTGGCGCGGGGTAAAGTGAGTTTTTGGGCAAAGCCATTATTCAGGGAAAATTTAAATTCCCTTTAGCGGAATAATTTTCCAGGCAGTACGGTTCGTGCATTTTTGTCGCGATTAGCGGAGAGAGAGAGAGAGAGAGAGAGAGTAAGAGAGCTCGCTTTAAAAGGGAGATCCCCGGGGGTAAAGAGGGTGCGAGGTGCCAGGCAATATAACGGGGGGCGTCGTTTACCCCACGAGAAGAGGTAATGAGGCTAATAGACACGTACCGCTCGTAAAAACTGCTCCTCGAGTTCCTAAAGTTAAGAGCGCTACTTTGCTACACTACTAGAGACGTACACTCGCTATATCTATACCTACGAATTCCTCTTCCTTTATCGTTTTTTGCTTCTCGTATAACCCTTCTGGTATTTTGCGATCGATATGATTACTTCTAAGCAGTCCACTTAATCAACAAAGGACTTTCTCAAATTTTTTAAGGCACTCCAAGCACTCGAATCGTTTTGTCAACTGTTTTGTTAGTAACGATTTTCAGGAATCCTTTCGTGAATAAACTGATAATGAGCTCTCAGGAGGGTTAATATTCCTGCAAATATTTGTTCTTTGACTGTATCAGATTTTGTATTTTCTGTAAAAAGACTTTTAATAATCTTTGAAAAAAAAACAATAACTTGATTATGCTAGGTTTATCAAGTATGCGATTTCGATTAAATTTTAACAGCCGCAAGTTCCTTTCTTCTATTGCGGTGCAATGGAATTTAAAGCATGCTGCGCGTACCTTTTATATTTGTATCATTATTACAATAAATCGTTCACAAAACTTTCTCTTACAAAACTTTAAATATACTTAATAAATAATTTAATTACTTAATAGTTTTTGCGAAATTTTAATATTATATTTACTTTTATTGTTTCTGCTAAGTAATAAAAGCTTTCGGTATAATTTAAATTCAAGCGTGACTTCTTCTTACGTGACTGTGTAATCAGAGAGAGCTAATGAAATCACGACTAGTTTGCCATCACTCGAGAGCTCATCATCTTTTTAAGAGAGGATTTTCCATCCGTATAATTCTTACTATAGTCTTTCCTGTTATCGTTTAAAAACTAAAACGTATTTTCTTTGAATAATTTGAAATACGTGACGCATTGTTCATAATATCTATAGCTTATATTGTATGCTAATTACCCTATGCATTTCAATTCAATACATAAAATCATTTTCTAAACATCATAAGAAAGTTAATCCTTGTATAAATCCTTTATATAAAAACGCATTAGGACCTGTAAACAATTAAGCACAACTTTGTTCTCCTAAATTATTTTTTAATTTGCCACGATAAATTCATAGATTAACGGATATAGAACAAAATGAGCCCTTACACATTTAAATCGGATAGAAAATAAAAGTGTTTAAGGTAGCGAAACGACGTTTGTCTTTGATAATTGATATTTCAAATTGCATCATCATGGTAAATTGAGTTTTTAATTTTTTTCTTGCATATCTAGGGAATGTGTCTAAAAAATACATCAAAGACTAGAAATAAGTGAATATAATATTACCAAAAAGCAAAAAAAGTGATAAGTGATAAGAATATATAGTTATTTAGTAGCAATTAAGACATTTAACAGCTTACCAAAGGAGCTGAAGTATTTAAATTTAAGCAAAAACAATATTGAAAACAAAATAAAAAGTTTCATTGTTTCTGGGTAAAGACTCTAATTATGAAATATTGATTAATCTTGTTAAACGATATAGTTTATAAAATATTAACTTTATTATTTACTTTATTTAGTTATAAGCCTTAGATTTTAAGGTATACCAGCCTATATACAGGTAACTACGTTTACCTTCTATAGGATTTACCTACCTATGTAAATTTTCTGGTTTCAATAAATTCAAATTCAAAAATTCAAATTCAAGTTCAAAATTCAAATATTAGTTCTACTTTTACATATATTTGTTATTTGTATTGGCAGATTTAAGTAAGTCAAAGATACGAACTTTTTTTTAAATTGTAAATTTAGACGTTATGCACTGCCTTAAAGATGTAAGAAAGCCATCTCTCTGGAAAGTTCCATAAAGATATTTATACGCGATAATAAAAACGCACTTTTTCCAAAAAAATAATTTTTTCATCATTAACCTATATGCTAATAATTTTTTGAAATTTTGATAAATTAAAGTGCTTCACAATGTATTTATTCATTTATAAATAAAATAATATATAAATAAACAAAATAACATCAACTAAAAAAAGTTGTAGAACTTGAAAGCTTCTTGAAAAGCTAAGAAAACGATCCTTTTCCGATCCAAATCGGTCAAAGCATTCTCGAGAGATTGTAAATAAATACAGATATATGTTAATTGACATGAAAAATAACCAACGTGTTGTTGCTCATGCACATAAGAATTGTGCACTTAAACATTGTGCATAATTTAGCATTGGTGAAATTTATGTGTATAGATATATTGGGCTATGCTAAATTCTGCAAAATTGAAATGTATACCATTTTCTTATGTGCATACACAAGCCAATGCTAAATAACCTTTTTAAAATTAAGGAATTTTTCTATGAAAAGTCGTAAAAAATAGTTTTAAACATTTTCTCTCACAAATCTTTTTCATCGTTCAAATTAATAAAATAAATAAATAATAAATGCTAAATCACTTTAAAATTATATTAAAGTTAAGGTTGATTACACAGACTTGAAAATATTCTCGCAAACTCCCTCTAAATTAATTTGCTATTCAGAAAGAAAATAGCGTCAGACGTGCTTATCTCATAGTCGGTAAACTTCTGGGCGAGGAGGAATCGTCGCCCGTAATTAACGGCGTTTACGTTTTCGCGAGCAAACAGCTCCCAGGATAGTCAAGTCATAGCGTTAATTGAAGTAAAGAAAAATGAAGGAAAGACTCGGAGAGTCGCATTTCTCGGAGAACTCGTTTGAATGTTTGATTGCGCGTCGTTCGCGCTAAGAATCTCATTGAAATGCACCCCCGGCACTCAGTCGAGGAAAAACACGAGTCATGCGCCCTTTATCGCTCCGTTTCAATTCATCGATGCGGTTATTTAATCAAAGGAAGGCGCGTAGGCGCAGCTGCCGTCGGAGGGTGCGACCCTTGGAGGAGAGAGAGATCCGCAGAATCTGACTCGAGCGGGTGTATATACACCTCCCTTCGTCCCCCGTTCATCCCCCGGGCACGATGACAGGACTCTCGACACCCGACTACACTCCCCCCCGGTTGCGATATAAAGCCCCGGGCCAATCCACTGATATCTCGGAATCGCACCACTTACAACACTCACTTTTCCGGCTATTTGTCACCTACGCTTTTTCGCCTCTCGACGCCGGGGAGAGAGGGTCGACGCGGCAATGCGAGAGAAGGGCGGGAAGAAGATAGAAAAAGATAGGCCTGGCTGAAACAATATGCCACTTGCCAGCCTTTACGTATCGCTGGGGATCGACTGGCGGGGCTATTATTATGCTGCATCAACGAGGCTCGAGTTCATCTTCCTCTAAGCCGCGTGTATATTTATGCTGATTTTTCCCCTCGAAACACTGTGTTTTTCAATTACGGGATTCCTCCTGCACTGCTTTTATCGCGTAAACTTCTCGGCGCGTCACTGCGGGCTTTTATCTAAGATCGATTTTCGCTTTTCGAAGCTGGATTACTATACACGACGAGCGTTTTATGGAAATTGAAAAACTTTTTTTAAAAAATTTGCGGTAACAAATTCGCTTTAAAATAAAAAATTACAGAAGAGTATCCGCACATTTAAATACGAAAAGCGCTTAAAATAAGAAAAATAACGAAAAAAAAAAAAAAAAAAAAAATGGTAAAAGCACCTTCGCCGGAGAAGTTGGCGCAATGTGTCCAATTAAGGATGCTTTTTTTTAAATCGTTCGCTTAAGCAGTCGTGCGGCGAAGGCAGCGAGGTCGCCAAGGAGCATCCAAAATTCGAGAGGTATAAGAAAAGGATCCGCCCTTTAGATAGGAATCCGCGGGATTGATATCGCTCCTTTGTAGTCGGCCAATGTCTTCGGGGTGGCTAGTACATCACGTGATGGGGCAGGGCCACCCATGTTGGCGTCGCTTGCTTGTATCTATCACGGAGCCACCTTTCCTCTGCTTAAGCCCCCAATAAAAGCCTAAAGGGTTAGCCGCTTGCTCTCTCTCGCTCTCTCTCTCTCTCTCTCTTTCTCCCTCTCTCTCCCCATCTCTCTCTCTCTCTCTGTGTCTCCGGATCAAGCAAAAAATCGCCCATTACCGCGCGGAGCTCCACCACTGTCACTGACTTTGTATCGCGCTCCTAAAAGAAGGACCGAGTCAGCCAGAACCTTCCTGCGTCGGAAAAAAAAGAAAAAGGAGCTTTCCGCGTGTAATTTTTGCTGTTTCCAACTGTTTGATACTTAATACTTGGGACTTGTATTAGTTTTATTAAAATGTCTCTTCGGAGTGCGAAAAGTAAAGGTTTTTTTATAATACAATCTTTGTTATGTGAATTAAAGAGTCGTAGTTATACGCAAGTTTAAAAACTATTTCAAAATCAAAATTTTTAAAAACTCTTAAAGTATTAATTTATTTAAAAGTTTAATATTTAATAGATTTCCTGTAAGATGTTAAAATCATTTCTATTTAATCTTAATAAATTTTAATATTACATTTGAAAATTGACGCCAATTTTCATATAAACGTTTCATCAACGTAAACATGTCAAAAGGTATAAAATTATATTTTAAAATAGACTTTTTGTTTCTTTTCATACTCGTTGGAAACTAATCGAGGAAATGGAAAATTTGAATGTCCCGATGAAAAGAAGCTTTTATCTAAAAAGTGCACAAAGGAAGAGGCGTATCATTGTACGGACGGTCCAACAGATCAATAGAGCTAAAACACAACTGAATGTTAAATTGAGGTAGGATTGAAAAACAGTGTAAGACAAGGGCTGATTAATGAAGGCGGCGGGGCGCGCAGAAAAATAAGGCTCGTCGGGAGGAAAGGAGGAAAATTGAACGTGCCTTAGCTTCGGAAGGAGCGGACGACTGTTTCTCCTCTGATAAGGCGGCGCAGCCTCTACCCCCGCTCGGGCCTGCTATTTGAGATCGTGTTCTGGCATCGAGGACTTGGTAATGGGGTTAAGCGATGCGCGTATCCATGTTGCCCGGGCTTTCCTGCTCTCGACGGCGAGTCCGCCGCTATCGCGCCCCGGCAACCGTGACTATAGATCATTCCGTTCTACTCATAAACAATAACTTACGCTTCATCGGCGCGCGTTAACTCTCTCTCTCTCTCTCTACTCTCCGTTCCTCCAAGCCGCGAACGATTTCTCACACTTGTGGCTGGAGCGTGATATGAGCTCGGCTGCGTATAAGTAATTTATAATAAGCCAAACTCTGGGATTGGTCGATATATTGTGGCTAGTTTTCCTCAGGCAAAACTATCGCCTTTTATTCGGTTGATAAAGCAAATAGTTATTGTGCGTAGCAAAATAACTAGCAAAATAAAGCGTCGGTGAATGCTTTCAAAAATTTTAAAACGCATTTACAATTTTTTCAAAGCGTTACAGAAAACTGATGAAAGGCCAACGTTAAGATAATGTATTGTAATGCCTTCTGAAATTTTAGTAAAAAATTTTGTAAAAATTTTAATATTTTTGAAAGAATTTATGAAACGTGTTATAACGCGTTTAAATTTATTGAAATTGCTCGAGTTACTGCTTAAACAATCCTAAAATAATATTACGATAAATGTACCTAGATTTATTACAAATTTGACAATACTTTTATCAACATTTTCCCTTTTGATTACCTTCATACGCTTCCGTTTCGTTCTAAAATATGCAAGAAATGAAAACTTGTCTCACAAGGAGAGTATACGACATTTGGGTAATGGATTTTCCTGTAACATTGAGATATTTTTTCTAATATTAAAATATGAAGGAAGCCGCGTCCGTTCGCCCTAACGCTCGATTTTTCAAAAGTTATGTACTCTTTTACCAAAAAT
>UCOL01005698.1:0-11047 GCA_900474335.1 Ormyrus nitidulus | reverse complement strand
AAAAAAAAAAAAAAAAAACGAAGTGCGCGCGAGGAGCAAATATTGAGAAATCGACAGCAGCAGCAGCGGCGGAGAGAGGTTCGATTTGTCGCGCGGCGGCGGCCCTTTTACTTATTCAGGAGCCGCATTAAAAGTAAAACAGCAGCCCCTCGCCAGACATTTCCTATGCATTGGCCGGTACTTTGCCTTTCCGCCGGCTTTATTGTGCGTCTCGACTGGGGAATGACGCGCGGATCGAGTCCTTTTTTTTGGGGGGGACTATTGCTTCCGAGAGTTTTTGCCAATTCCCGACTGTTGTCGGTACATTTGTCGATAAATTTTTTCAAACCCAAATTAAGAAAGTAAATTCGATGCATCCAAATTGCTTTAGAAACTTAATTTAAGAATATTCTTACATACGATTCCGGAGGAGATCAAATGAAAAAAAGAAAAGAAATATCGAAGCCGGTCCGCGCTGCTGAAGGTTTACGAGTGGCAACTGCTCGGGGGACTGCCAGGCGCGCAGGTCGCAGCTCACATTCGCGCGCGATACTGGATATATACACTCGGCTCGCTCGCGCCGGAAAGATTTAAAAGGAAATCAATGCTTATTTGTTTTCGCGGTTCGCTGGCTCATCCCTCCGTGAAATGGATCTCATTCTCTCCCTCCTCCATAAAACTCGGCGCTCCTTCTCTCTCTCTCTCTCTCTCCCTTTGTTTCTCATCTCCCGCATACGCGAGCACAGTTTTTCGGCGCGGGCGTGTGTGCCTCTCGCACCCCGTCACTTTGAATGACGTCGCGATATATGCGCCCCGGAGAGAGAGGGAGAGAGAGAAGAACCTTTTTTCAGACGCCGCTGTGCTTCCCGCCCCGAGGCGATACGCGATCTATAATACGATTCGCTGCTACCCCCGCCGAGGATATGCAGAGTGAAAAGCGGGAGAGTGCCGGGCTCTTTTTTCCCTTCTCGAGCTATAGATTAGGAGTGGATTCTTGCTTTTGGGGATTTTTCATTTTGCAGTTTTTATAGACCGGCGTTTGGGTCGAAATGTTGCTTCGCCTTCTTTTCATTTTACTCTTAATTAATTTTCCGCGTGGTTTAATGAATTGCAAAAACTTTTTAATTATCGAGAAAGTGCAGAAGTGTTTTCGTACATAATAAAGCCTATTATTGGCTTTGTTGAAACTGAAATGCACTCTTCTGTTAAAGCGCTCGGTTATATTTACACGGGTAATGCTTAGTATTCAAATACATCAATCTAATACAATGCATAGCATCGATCGTATTTCACAATTGACTTGCTCGGTGCCTTTTCATACAACTCTTCAGAACTCGAAAGTCATAACTTGCCCGAGCAGAAAATAATAACAAGCCAATTAAATCACCTCATCCAGTTCTCTTCTACAATGCCTTGTTTGCGAGGCACTGGCAATTAAGGCACTCCGTTGCATAAACTAGCAGCTGCAAAATTCGCCTTTAAACGCGAGCCAATAAAGGAGCGCGAGAAACAAGTAAAAGTCCGCGCGAAATCACTTTAATAACTGCAAAGATCGACGTTTACGCGGACGAGGCTATCCGGGGCCCGCGACGAGTCCGACGGACGATAAATTGAAAAACAACCCGCTGCAGCTACTTTTCACCTGGCGATCCACGCACCTTGCAGCTGTCTTCGCTGATTTCACGCGGCGTTGATTGAAAACTACGGAGTCCGGTTTGTAATGAAAGCATAAATTCCTATTGGATCTCCGTCTGGAATGTTAATAAAGGAGGTGCCACGCGATATCGAAAGCGACACTTTTGACATTTCGAAAGAGTTATTTATATGCTTCCGATAAGAAAAGGAATTTGTTGAATAAACAAAGCCGCTGAAAGGCCTTGATAAGACAAATAGAACAACGAAGGAGCGTTCGGGTAAGAGAGAAATAGGAAGAGAAAGAGAAAGAGGGGGAGAACGAGCTGCATGAAAGCAATGCTCAGTAGAGTGTGCAGTCACGAGGTTTACCGTACGATGATTTATAACTCGCTTCAATAACAGCCAATCTCGAAAAATAATTCGAGCAGAGCACAGGACACTCCTCTTTCTCTCTCTCTCTCTCTCTCTGCTTGTCAGCTGATACTTCAAGAGTAATTCAGTCGATTCGTGATGGATTGATGTTATTCTTATAAAGTACTTCCAATGGAATTCCTGCTCACTGAATTAAGCCCCGCGACCATTTGCTCGAGCTAATAACTTTTCTTCGCAAGTACTCCGGACTAACGAGCCTTTAATTTTAATAGCTTCTCAACGTCATCTCGGCAAATATTAGCAACAAAGATAATCGCAAAAGTTGAAAATAAAAAGCGTCTCGTCCGGCCGGCGAGGAAAAGCTCGGCGGAAATTGAAAATTTCAGCCGTCGCGAAAAATATACGATTTCCATTCATGGCATCGCAGCATCTTAGCCAAGATCCATCCTGGCCTTCCACTCCCGCATCTGACGGGGCGGCGTGCATTTCTCGCTCTCGCAGTCCGGCGCACGTCCCCGCGGCGGCGGCGGCGGCGGCGGCGGCGTCCCTTACAGCGCGGGGCACGCCTGCGCGACGGCCCCGGGAGCTTCCCCGGGAAATTGAATAAGGCGAACGTGACGATCCTGAAACAATTTGGCAAGGAGGATCTCGCGTGTGACAAGGTAATATTGATACTTTCCGCCGGACGACTGAATATGTATTCCGCTCGCGCCGGGAGAGGCCGAGGCTTTGCGCAAGGGACGAGAGAGAGAGAGAGAGGCAGTTCTTCTTCGCCGGGCGGGGAGGCGCTTTTAAACTTTGATTAGGCTGCCGAGGCCTGCTGTTAGGAAAGAAAGTAGGTGGGTAAGAACGGCAATTGATTTTTTTGCCCCGTCCTCGAGGCTGGCTTTTTGCATCGTCGGGGGGGGAATTTTTATCTGCGAGAACACACGGCTTTGGTGGTGAATTTTTGTTTATTAACAGAAACGCTTCGAGTTCGAAAATGAAACATAATATTAGAAAATATTCGTACCAATTCGCAGCGATGATAATGCATTTTCAATGCGAAAACCCAGCGAAAAACTTTCTAAATATTCGCTAGCACTTCCAGCGTTTACTCAACAAGAGTAAAGAAAGTTTTATTACTTCGAAAAAAAAAGAAACGCTCGCATTTCAATAAATATTTATTCCAATCAACGGCCGTTCGGCAGCCCGAACAATAACATCTATCGATTAAACGAAATCCCATCGGCGGCGGCGGCGGCGGCGGCGGAAAAGAGAAAAAGGCACCTGTCCGCAGCGTATCCTACGATTTTCACGACTAATAGAAAAAGCGAGGAGGAGAGGGACGAAACAGACTCCGCAAACGACGTCGATATGGTCTCTCGGCGCTTCCCCCCCATCGGCCGCGTCGCCGCGCTCTCTCTCTCTCTCTCGCCCAAAGTAAGTCCTCGCAATTTACAGCCATCGCTAGGCACATGTGTGTAAATATCAAGTCCTGATGGCCCAGGCCTTTTTCGATCTGCGTACATCCTCCGCTCTCTCACTCTCTCTTTCTCGTTCGCTCTCCTCTTTCCTTTTTCGGGCAGGGCCGTATGGCCAAATAAAAGCTATACACTGATGCAGGTTATTTCCTCGAGTGTTTATTGGATGTAACGCGGGGGATTGGGGCTCGGGGGGCGGCTAATTCGTTGAACATGAACATACGGAATGATGTGGCTTGATGATGCATTTACTTTAGTTTCGCATTGTCGATCAAACGTTTCTTAATCAACGCCGTTTGTTGGCGTTGACTAGTAAGCTGGCGGACGAATAAAATCGAATTAACATTATAATTTATACAATTGGAATTGAATTTTATTATTTACGAAGATATTTACTCCGATTAGATGATTCAAGCGAATAATTATTGAACAATTTTCATTTAAAAACTGAATTAAAACGATTTCTAAATCTCCTTCAAATCACATTTCACATTGTAAATAATTTCCAAGCTGAATCGACAACTGAACAAAAGTTGCAGAAGCGACTTTCAAAATCCGAAAAGTCGCATCGGCCAAGCCTTGATAGAAGCAAGGACTCGGCTCGTCGCTGTCCTTGGCACGGCCCTGCCCGGCTCCTGCCCGCGTCCATACGAACACCCATACAGAGGCGCTCGGAGCGGCGGTACCAGGCGGCAGGATCACCGAGCTGACAGGTTCCTAATGGAACCCGTAAATACCGGCCGTCCGAAGTGGGTTATGTTTTCCAAATGAGATCCCGAAAATTGAGTTGCGGACCGAGAGAGAGAGAGAGGAAGATAGGGAGAGAGAGGGGGGGGGGCAGAGATCGTCCCGAGATATATCCCCGCGAAGCTGGAATATAACGCGCTGATAACGACTCGCGTCCAATTACCTCCGGAGCCTCGCAAAAAAGGGGGGCGCGATTTGATAAGGGCCCGGCTTTCTTTAATTGAACCCGCGCGGCGATTCATCAGCGGAAGCACATATACTTCGGGATAATTAAGTAATTAAAGTTGTATTAAAAGGAGGAATCGGTCCGCTTGTTTTGCCTTCTTTTCGACGGAATTTAACCGAGATAAAAGAACCCGCGCGGCGGCGGGCGGCCCGCGCATTGTAATGCCCGAGCAATAAAGATAGCTGCGCGTAATTTTGCATGCGAGGCGAACGCGCGCGCGGTGGAGAGAGAGAGAGTTAATTACGGCCGTGGAAAGAATTCGCGCGTTCGCGGCTTTTAATATTATTTCCGCAGTTTGTGTGTACACGAGTAAGCCCCGCGATGTCCGTCGCCGGCCTCTTCATCGAATGCCCGCGGTGCAATTATTTCGCACCCTTGAATTTTAAGGCCGCATTTGTCAAGTTATGTGCGCGCGCTGCCTTCGATAATAATATTAGCTCTTAATGAAATTAGTTAATTCAGCTTTCTGCATAATTCGTATATAATTAACAAGTAGGATGCGCGGAAAAATTTCTCTTTTAACGCGCGCTTCGTTTTAATAAAACTGAATAAACTTTGTGCAATTCAAGAGGTACGAGAATTTTAACGACGTTCAAGCAATTTTTCAGCTTGTACGGCTGCAATTACAATTTTCATCTCGAAAATAATGGCATTATTGAATTTTAATTGCCGCTTAAAAGTGCGCCCCCGCTAATTATATTTTCAAAGCGCATTTAAGCATCCGGGGCAAAAGCAAAAGTTGAGCGCGCGGAGCTAAGCAAAAACACAAATTGGGTATGCAAATAGAGGTAAAAATAAAAAGTAAGTATTCTCGTGTCTAATTTAAGTTGCCTAAGCCGTCGGCCGCCGCCGCTCGGCGGCTCGCCGTGAATTCGTTTATCAAGCAATAAAGTTCGCTTTAATGAAAGTAGCCGGGGCCCGGAGCCTCGGCCCTTAATTAACATCGCGCGCCGCGGCTCTCGGTGTGCAGAAGCCGCCGCGTTTTCGTTCTTATATTCAAATGGGCCGGGGCAATTAGCGCGGACGTGTGTGCGCGCGAATTACGATGTCACTTCGAACGCGAGGAAAGTTCTCGCGCGCATCGCCTCGGCGCTCTTTGTTTTATTTACCTGCGCGCAGCGGCGGCCTGCCGCGGTGTTTTACGAGGGACAGTTGCGGTTTTTCGAGGCTGCCTAATTAAGAGAGCCGCGCGGCGCACACCGATGACGTGGGAATGCGGCTTGATTGCTGAATTTCGCTGATCGATTTGTCGCGCGCGCGCTGACAGTTTTTCGACGCTGCTTTTTCGCCCGTAATGCGGGTAATGAGCTGCGCGTGCACGGAACGGAGTGAGTGAGAGAGAGCGGGTTTCTGTGCAATTTGTGTTTTTATGACGTTCGAAAAATTTCTGCCGCTTTTTCGAGTCATTAAAAAGTTTCGGAGGAGCTTTAAATATATTGGCGCGTTATGGCGATAACGTGGGAAATGACTTTACTCTCTGCGCTGTTTTATTTTACGTAAATGTGTAAAAGCTTTTAATACAGTGCCGCGCAAAAGTATTTTAGTATTTGTGCCATAAAAGCAATTTCAGGTAAATTTTTTTTTTTAACTACGGATTAAATACTTTTCTTTGAAAGAGTGAACGTATGCGTATTTGAAAAACAAAGAAAATATTATCTCTCCTGGCATTTAATTATTCTACAAAATAACGTTGAAATTAAAAATAAAACTTTATTCGCAATCAATAAATTTATGGAACAAAATTAATTAGTTTTTTATGCATTAGAAATTTATTAAAAATAATAATTATTCCGGGATCAAGTGCATTGAGTCAAAGAAAACTTTGTAAATTATTTTTTACTCGAACGTTTAAATGAACTTGAAAAATCCAAGCGCTTTATAACATACATCACACCACAAAAAGCCACTCAAACTTAACAAAAGTGCATCCCAAACCGACCCCAAAAAGAGTTTTCCAAATGCCTTGATTCACTCGGCAACATCGATCCTCGTTCCCGCTAATTGTAATCCTCGCCGGCTGAAAAGAATCATCTCGCCCCTGCAATCTTCGTATAATCCTCCGCTCGCTCTGAATTCTCTAGCGGACTGTACCTGCGGACACGCACGCAAGAAGCAGCAGCAGCAGCCCGCATGGCCAGCCTCGGCTAATGCCGAGATGATTGGCCGGCGTTTCGCGGCCGATTTATGGGGCAATAATTGCAAAAAGGCGACGCTTCCACAGCTGCCGGCGATGCACCGTTACGCGCAAAGAGAGAATTCGGCCTCGGGCGCTGAGAGAGAGAGAGAGAGAGTGCAAGTCCGATATACAAGCTCGATTAATGACGTTACGGATTAGTCCCGGCAAGCGCGAACGAACGATGAACCGGCCGCGAAGCCTGCACTCGCGCTTAATGATTATTCCTCCGAGAGCCGGCTAGATGTAAGGGACTGATAAGGAAGCCTGCACCGTCGAGTTTTATGCGCTTCTTTCGGAGCGGCTGATTTGCGTAACGCGGCTTGATGTATCTCACATATATACATATATAGTTTTTGCGAGCGGTCCCGGTCTGGGGTAAGGTTATGCTTTGAGGTAAGGTGATTTTTATGGCGTTTTTAAGGAAAGGGCAGTGAAGAGAGAAAATGAGTAAATTTTATTAATTAGTGCTTTTAAGTTTTAAAAGTTGTATATATGGAAGCCGTATCTAATTAAGAAATTGGTTTCTCGTGTATTTTGATTAGATAAACTTTGTTTTTAACTTCATATTCATTTGGGTTATATTCTAGTTCTTCTTAGTTATCTAGCCTACATATATCTACAAAATTAAAGTAGATTGAGCTTCTTTATTTTTAGATTATAAATGATGCGTTACAAAATTTTTTACTTTTATCTGAAATTTTTGAAAGTATTGCTCCATTAGTTACATTAAAAGTAGACCGATACCTTTATCTGTTTCTCCGAAGTAAGCAGATAAAAGATTATTTTGACTAGTTTTAATTAAAAGGTACGAACTTCTACTTCTTAATATATCCTACTTACATCGTGTGAATATTTATAATTGTCTCTTGATTCCTATTCTTTTAGATAAGAATAATTTTTTACTTAAAAGCGCAAAAAATGAAACACTCATTTCAAAATAGTTTTTAAATTTTTATCACGTGAGTTACTTATAAATGAATTATCTTAAAATTCTAAATTTATTGCCTATTTATTTTCTCATTATTAAAACATAAATGAAAAACCGTAATCATGTAGTTTAGTCACGATAAGTCATTAGCAAGATAATTAGCTTTTGAGTTCGAAAAACTAAAAGAAGAAGTGTTCTTACTTGCTGTGTTCTCGTTTTCGATGTTAGAATAAGAATTTAAAATACTGCCTTACCTGCAACAAAAGAAAAATAGTTATATATACAGCAAGCATGTTTATCAAGACATTATTCGAATTGTTTATTTGTTAAGTTTATAACATTTTTCATATTATGCTTTACAATTTATCGTATAAAGCAAAATCGATTTCAATTTGTACGCACATCTGAAGCAAGAAACAAAAAAAATTGAGCCTCGAACAATAAAATGCAGCTATTAATTATACGAACTAATTAAAAGGCGACTCGACAGAGTGCCGTGAAGCAGCGACAATAAAGTTTACTATTTACCGTCGACGCTCGAAAATGCAGGCAAAGCAATTCTTTCGCCGAGGAGTTTTATGCACGCGGCTCTATACTTATCCGATTATAAACGTCAAATCGAATCGCAATTGCAGCAGCAACGGTATATATAGTATATATATATACGCGAGCGCATATATACATACACAGGACTGAGCGACGCCGCGACGATAATTCACCCCGGCTGTTTAATGACGATAGTAATGCTTTTAATCTTTTCGCCAGAAGGTAAATTCCAATTATCGCAATTAATACAGCGGACAATGAAGTCGATTAGCGCGCCGACGGAAAAAGAAAGGGGATAAAAAAGAAGGGCAGAAAAAGAGGAAATTGAGGGCGAAGTCGTGTTACCAGCGGGGAAATTAGATTAGATGGTTTTCATTGTTTTTTAAAGGGACGTGTGTGTAATGGCGCAGCGGAGCGAAGATTTGCGTAAAGGAAAATCTTATCTGCATACGCGAGCAAAGTGCTTTTTCTTGATTTTATTAGTAAATTCAATCTACCAGATAAATTACCGCGCATAATTCTTATTTAATTAAAAACTAAAAAGAATATTAAAAATCAATAAATTTTACTTTAATCACATTATCAACTTGGCATTCAATATTAAATACATAAGGTTGCAATTGTGTAATGTCGTTAAGAAAACTTTTTGCAGGGTCCGATTCTCGCACTTATTACTATAAAAAATAATTACCCCTCTAAAAACTTTTTAAGCTCGATAAAAGAAGCTAACGAGCGCCCTTAAATAATAGATATAATGAAGTTATATACTCGCATATTGCAAAAGTTCCATTATTAAATTCAATCGCAAACGTGCCAAAAGGGAGCTGCTGAAAACCGAAGTTCGAGCTCTCGGCGGGCTCAAAGGACGTGTAAAAATGATGCGATAATCGAATTTTAAATCGCCATCGGATATCCGGGCGCGTACGCACGTCCGCCGGGCCAAATAAAGTGATTGTAGGCCGGGGCGCATTTTCAATCGGCGGCCCGTCGATGAATGTTCCCGATACTCTTCGATATCCTCCCTCCCTCTCTCTATAGTGGCAGTTCGTTCGAACGGGGAGTACTATTTAGTTATTTCGCGTATTAATTGCTTTCGCCGAGCTGGGAATCAAGTCGCGATATCAATAAGTTGAATCGCCAAGTGTCAAAAACAAATGGAGTAATTAAATTTTCAAAAGCCACGGCTCCCCCTCCCGCATCGCGCGTATAATCTGCGAAGGCCCATCGCCGAGATCATTGTTTTCATTCAATTTCGTAATAAAGAAAATTTAATTAACCCCGACCCCCTCGGCTTTTTAATTCGGCCGCATGCCGACGAGCGCGACCCTCTCCTCTATTTTTTTTTTTTTTTTTTTTTTTAACCCTGTGATGAATTTATGTGCGTTTTTGATGGTCCATTATTCGCCGCGGGAGCTGAAACTCCGAGTTGCGAAACGAGTTTTTCCGAATCGGCTGTTGAGCGCGTTGACGGTGGATTTGTTTGTTTGTAAACGAACTGAAATTTTTAACCGCTTATTTTGTATTGTTGATTGAATTTGCACAAATTTTTAGGTGCACGATTGACACTGGTTTTATTAGTAATAAAGCAAGCCAATAAGAAGTGATGAAAAATGAGCCAATTTGGTTAAACATTAAATTATGGACTGCATAATCAATAGAATGCGATTTTTGTAGCTACTCTAAGAGCTTATGCGCAGAAAAGTAGAGACAAACTTTTGGTTTTTAAATTATTTATTTAAGACAACCTTATCGGTCAACGTTTAAATTGGAAGTGAGCTCGTTAGCCTCGTCTTCAATCATGACGTTTTTTACATTCATTTTTTTTTACAAAAAAATTGCATACGTTGTTATCGTCATGACGATTTTACGTACTTATATATAATTAATCGCTCGCTCCTTTATTCGCTCGCTCTTACGCGCATTCGCTCTTTCGCCTTGAAATTCAGCCCTTTGCTCGCCGTCCGCGAGAAAGCCTCTTCGCTTTCTCGCCCCGTGCCCATCCAATTATGGATTTTAAAATCCGGGGAGGTAAATTCGTGGCCTCGGACGATCCTCTTTGATCGCCAAGCGCATTGTAAACGTATCCAACTAATACAATATGTTGGACTTTATTTCAAGGCCAAAAGACGTTTAAAACAAAAACAAAAAGGAAGCGGGTACAATTTTACAATTAAAATTTTCAAATTTCTTTCATTTTCAATAATCTTTTTGACTTCTTAATTAACCCCTTCCCGATTAGACTCGTTACAGGACGATTGTCAAGGCGAGTCTCGCATAACGCCGAGTTATTACCGAAGCGATTAACTTTCGGGAAATTAATCCGACAGCGAAAACTGAGGTGTAGTTCCTAAAATAATAATTACGACCGGGATATAAAGCGGGCGCATAAAAGGAAAGGAAGAGTCGCGCGTCGCGACGGATTAAAGTAGAATGGACCGACGTCGTCGTCGTCGACGCCGCTGGCGCATTGTCCTTAGAAGCGGGCCTTTAATTACCATAAATCTTATCGGGACTCGCCGATTAGTAGGAAAAATAGAGAGATAGTTTATATTCGCTCATGGAGATTTCTGTAATAGAACCAGAGAAAATTAATTACCCACTGTCCGAATATGAGGAATCCTTTATAATGGCGCCTGCAGACTCTAATTAAGATTCTCTATTCAAGATTTATTTTTTTAGATGTTTTTCTTTTTTTCATTTTTTAATGATAATTATATTGATAGTTAATTATTGTAGGTCTGTTTATTAGAATTTAATTCAACCATGACATTTTTACACTTTATTAAAGATCATTTAATTTTCCACAAAATTATTGGTTTTATTCCGTTTAATAAATGAAATCAACGGCAGAAGAAGTAAGATTCAGAGACTCAAATAAGTTTTTAAATACATCGTTTATTAGTTGAACTTTTTATAAAATAACTTTTACGTCTGGTCCTCATGAGCACAGAAAGGCAATTGAACTCCTGTCAAAA
>UCOL01005697.1:0-11063 GCA_900474335.1 Ormyrus nitidulus | reverse complement strand
GGGGGGGGGGGGGGGGGGGCGGTAATTCGCGCGGCAGTCAATCGCAGCCGAGTAAATATTCCCTCGCTCTCTCTCCCGGCGTGTGCGTGATCGCGCTAAGGCCGCGGCTTTATGCGAGCTCAGGTGGCGACGCTCAAAGCCAATTATGCGGCGCTCGGCGCTCTCGCCTCGGTTCGCCGCAAATCCCTCGCAGCTCTCTACTCCCGCCCCGGGCTCGAGAAATTTAACTTGTCTCCGCTATAACGGATTAACGGCTTGGATTTATACGGCCGTAATTGCTTCCGCCCTTTAATTAAGTCGCATTCATTTCACTTAATGAAAACCGCATTGTGCAACTTTCGGTTAAATGCCTTTATCTTTATATATGCACCGCGACTTATTAAAGGGCCGCTTCGACGGTTTTTACGCTCGGGAAGCGGTTTATTTAGCATTTTGATACTCTGCCGGGAGATTGTTGGACGAAGAATGGTTTGAAGCTTTGCAGTGGATTTAGAAGGAAGCGTTTATTTAAATGTTCAAACGGAGTAAATTGTTTTACTCGCAAAGTGAAAATTTGAATCTAAACGTTAAAAAAAAAAAAAAGTGACATCAAGAAGAAAGATGATGGAATTATGATGCAAGTGTGTGCAAATGATTTAGATGAATTACAGTGTCAATTTTTTATATTTACTTTCTTTTTTATAAATTTATCAGGCTTATTAAAATAGTATGAAAATGATTCATATAATAGAGAAAAAGAAAAAGCCGCTTCCACGATAAAGAATGTATTTTTATCACGATGAATAATAAAAACATTCAGCAATTCCAAAAGCTATCTCGCAAGATATTTTCCGAAGTACAGCATATAAGAGAACAACAAACTCGCGGTGCAATCTTATATACCGAAAGTACACTTACACATACATCATCCGCGATCCAGGGACGCTTTAGACTCCTCCCGCTTAACTTCTCCGGCAAAAAAGTAGCAGCGTATATCTCGCGCGCACACATCCCCGGAGAGAATCGCTGACCTAATCAAAGAATAATCCCGGGCGAAAGACACGGTATAAGCACTTCCTACTTGTTTCTCTCGCGCGCCATTTTCGCAGCCATAAAACATCCGAGCGTATTTCTCGGGGGCTGGCCCTTATCTTTCCTATTATCGATAGCTGGCCGGGGACCAATATGGCTTCTCTCTCTCTCTCTCTCTCTCTCTCTCTCTCTCTCTCTCTTCCCGCTCCCTTTCCTCGTCCTCTTCGCCGGGCGGCGTCGCCATGACGACGGGAGCGGACGTCTTCGCGACTGTATATGTACGTATAATACGCGCCCCGAGAGCAAGGAGAATTCCATCATTCGTGCCATTATCGGGCGCTCTCTCCTCCGTAAATAAGATGCGCGAGCGCGCAGTCGCTCATTTTCCCTGCCGGGGGAGGGGGGAGAGAAGATCGAGTGCGATGACGCAGGAGTGCCTGGCGGGGTCTGGGATTCCGGAGGAAGCTGCGGCGCTCACGAGGATATGCTGCCTGCCTCCTTTAATGGAGTTATAACGTATTTTTAAAGAGGCCGGGGAATATAATGGCTTGGAGGGAATGATTCCTTGCGCCGAAGCCCGGTTATACTGTTTTTGTGTATAAAACTGTTGGAGTGAGGTATTATAAACGTCATTAGCGAGGCGATAAAGATGCGTAATTAATAGAATTAATGAAAATTTAAGTTTCACAGTGACGTTATCGAATTTATGTCCGCACGCGATTTGAAAAATAATAATGTAATGATAGTGCAGTTAGTAATTTAGCAAACACAATAATCTCTATGATGTAATTTAATTTTCATCGAAATCCGAGCAAAACCCAGATCAAAGCCTCGTTCAGTTCCTCGAAACAAAGACCGAGCACATAATCCGAGCTCGCACAAAGTCTTTGCGGGAGAGCGCTGCGAGAGGCGGGGTTGTGTAGTATAAACTCGCGGCCACATTTCAGGAGCTTTACGAGCTCCTCCCGTATTATCGAGGTCGCTTACGCTCGCCGGCGTTTCAGATTATTTCGCCAATTTACCGAGAGCGCGCGGCGTTCTCTTACATTTCGGCGCGGGGGACGATTCCGGCGTTATCGGGCAGCGCACGGAATGGACGCGGAGCGGATAAATCAGCCGCGGGAGCTGCGAAGGAGAGATAGCGCGGAAGGAGCCGAAAACAACGGCGTGAGAGAAAGAGAGAGAGAGAAAGTATCGTCGTGGGACCGGAAGAGTCTTGGAAAAGAAAGCGGAGAGGGTTGGAGTTTTGCGAATTTTAAACAAGTAAGGGGTAGATCTTTGTTTGTTTTTCATAGGTTTGCAGTATAATGAGACAAGGGGCTTGTAACAATGCTGACTTCGTTTAGATTTGGTTAAAGCTCGTAATAAGGAATTCAAAATCGTCTAATGTTACATGCACTTTTTGTAGATTCGAAAAAAAAAGATAGATAGATTATATAGATTTATTGTATTAACTTGAGTACAAAAAGGTGCTGTAACATAATAAGCAATACTAAAAAATTAACGTATATGAAAACCATTACCTTTACTATATATATCTTATTGAGAATCTTATATATTTATTTACTTAATGAATTACTTATTCAGGAGCATTATTCCCATCAACTGAAGCATCATAGGAAAAGCAGCTTTTCAAAAATTCCTCCTCCTCAATTTTTAATACATCTTGCGACAAAATCCCCAACGTTCCTCCGCTCGGCGCGCCGTAAAAAGAATAGAGCAGAGCAGACCGAATCGAGGACGTACACGTCGGTTACGCGAAGCGAAAAAGGCGGCTTGGCCCCGAATTGTATATATAGGTATACATAATCCGCGCGCGCGAAACGGAGTCGCCGGAGTGCTCTCTCGCGCAAATCTCGTCCCGTACGCGCTTCCAATCCGATGCTTTATCGCTCTCGGGAAACTCGGGCGTACATCTTCGTCTCGGTTTATCTCCGCCTTTTACCCGTCGGGAATCTACGTGTATATCCTCCGACGGAGCGCGTGTAATCCACGTACATGCTGAACGAAATGGTGAATTATAGACTTTTTCGGCCGCGCCGAGAAACGGATGAAGCGGGGCTTTTGGCTCGAAAAATAATTTGCTTATTTGAGTGGATAAAAAAGTATTATCTGCTACGTGCGCCATCTGCAGTCTTACATTTCTTGCACAAGAACCTTAAATTAAACTAGAGGTATATGCGTAAATAATAAAGTGCAATGAGAAAAATGTTTTAGAAAAGTTTTTCTACAAGTTGTAATAGAACTATTCTAGCTTTTGCTGAATCATATTTTTCTCGGGGTTACGGATATTCTGCGTAGGAGGCGTTTATTTAGTTCTTAAATTTATACATGTGCGGAAAGCGCGTCTCTCAGCAAGTCAATCGGAAGTCACTGTGACTAGTCACTGAGAGGAAGCAGTTCTTGTTACAACGGTTATAGGAGGCGCGTGAAAACCACCTCGCACTATGATTCGCCAAATTACTATGAAAACTTTTTCTCTTTTTCGCGGTGGCAGCTACTTTGTTTGAGTGCACCTTACCATCGTTAATGATTTAAAATGGTTTAATCGAGAAAAATGTACCTCTTACAATAATCATCAATTTTTACTCCAAAATTTCCTTGAAACGGATTTCACCATCCAATTCTGTTCCAGTACGAAAAAAAAATATTTCCAATTAGTCAAGACCGCTTCCTGTCTTCTTCGCGAAAGGACAAATGCTTCTAAACCCGTAGAAAATCGCGTAACCCAATTAACTCCCCGAGCATCCCCGGCATCAATCATTTTGATTCTCATGCCGCCTAATTTCGTCGACCAGCGCGATAAGCCCGCTTTTACGAAGGCACACACGCTCTTCCTCCCGGGGGGTCTCGACTCCGTGCGGGCGTCGTCGCGCCCTCCGCCTTTCGCGTCTGCGCCCCGGCGGCGGGCAAGATGGCGGCCGCGCGCACCCCCTTTCTCTCCACCCGCGCCGCCAATTGGGTTGGGTCGCGGCCAGTATGGCGGCTCTCGTCAGCGATATCATCGCGCTCGGTCGGAGCTGAGCCGGACGCGAGTCCGCGCGCGCACACACACACACACACCCACCCCTCTGCACGCGAATCGCCTGGGAATCTTTGTTCGTCGATTTTAAGTAGAATTTGGCGGAGACGAGCGGTTTTACTCGCTCGTCTGGTTGCAGAGAAGTTCGGCTTGTTTTATGTATAGATTCAACGTGATTGCAGAGAAAGTTTAAGTGACTATTTTCTTTAAATGATTTGCTTTGAAATAAAATAAGTTTGTCTTATTTTTACAAAATGTTTTAATATTTTAGTTTAATTAGCAGCATTATCAATGAATTAGAAAAATTTTTTCAAAGAATTAAATGTTTTTGAAGACGAATATGAGAGAAGCGATATATGTGAATGCAATAATAATTAACTCTATATTATTTTAAAAACCACTACGATGAATACTGAGATTTTCAAGAATGTGAAGACCATGAGAATTTCCATCACTGTTTTGCTGATGCTATCCTGCTAACAATAAACTTGGCTAAAAATAATCTATAAATATTCTACAGTGCAAAATTTCTCAATCAAACGATACACATATTATATTAATTTAGACGTTAGTATTAAAAGACAGTTCTAGTTTTTTTTTTTTTTTTTTTTTAATTACGCTTTATTGAGGCCTTTCTTGCCTATTTTTTAGTTATAAGTATCAGTATAAGATTCATAATTTATTTATTTTTTGTCGATGCACATCTTACTTTGTTAATTTCTTAATTCTAGCATATAAATCGCCATGCGAATCAGCGCTTTAAATTTATGACGCCCGCCACAATATAACTTTGCGGCACTTTTTTCAGCAACTATTACTTTGAAACAGTTAATTCCAAGACAACGTCTTTTTTTATAACATTATGTAAAACAGAATCCGTTCCCGAACCCATTAAGCCCAGCAACGTTCGAGAAAAGCCGGACTTTCCTGGAAGCAGCCGGCGATTAAGCCTTCTTAGCAAGCGGATCGATTCGCCCTTGCACGCAAATTCCTCCTTAGCTTCTCCAGAAAGGCAAACAAACGTCCAACAAGCGATGCTCATTTCCTGCAACAATGCGGCCTCGTAAAGGAGAAAGTCGCGCTCGTGGGGCGGCTCCCGATTTCGCCTTGACTCGTTTGCGCGTACTCCGGTGCCGGGCACGACGCCGGGACAGGTCCCGGGAAGATCAGAGCCGCTAAGGGCCGCTGAAAGGGCACCCTAATAACCCAGAGAGAGAGACTCGACTGGGTCGAGGACACGGCGCCCCGCGGCGGCTGCAGTCACTCTCCTTTCCCAAAGCCGGGGGCCCCTATGGCCTTGACACAATATTTTGACGCGGCTTAAAGAGTCGAGCCGCGCCTCTTTTTGCTCTCTTCTCGGGAGGGCGGAGGATAAGGTGAAAGGACCGCCTGCGACGGGGAATCGAGCGCGTGCCGTCTAACTCGTCC
Source organism: Ormyrus nitidulus (assembly GCA_900474335.1). Taxonomy (NCBI): domain Eukaryota; kingdom Metazoa; phylum Arthropoda; class Insecta; order Hymenoptera; family Ormyridae; genus Ormyrus; species Ormyrus nitidulus. The sequence continues at coordinate 5,602 of UCOL01005697.1, read as the reverse complement.
CGGGTTAGGCAACGTCCCGTCTTTATTCTGCTCTTTCTTACGGCGAGTGGATGTGAAAATTAGCTCCAGAGCGAGAGAGAGCCTGCAGAGTTTGTTGTCGTGCTGGAAGACACTGTTTTGTCAACTGGCTCGACTGGCTCCGCGATTGATGTGCCGATGGTGAAGCTCGGGGGTTCGAGAGGTTTTTAGATGCAATAGCGCCTTTTATTTATATGGCTACATCTGTTTCCAATGGATTGATAGATGAGTACAGCGGAGTACTGTAAAAATTAAAAATCTGCATAATTCGGAAAATTGGAAATATTAATTTTTCTGATAGGGATTTTCGGAACTAATCATTTGCATTTGTAATTTTAACCAATTTTATAAAAAAAATATAATGCTGCACGAGACTTTAAGAGTATTATGGCTCTTGATTTATTTTGTTTTAAATTTTCAGGATAATTCGAAAAACTATGAGATTTGTTAACTTAAGTAACTACATTATTAAAAATACATAATACAACGAAAATCTTTAAATTTGTCGTCAATCCATAATGTTAGAAGTCTGAATGTCAGTTATTCTACACCCTTAGTAAGTGAACTTTGTTGAATGCATTCAATTTATGCATGTCAAAACGAGCACCGGGATACTTTTGAAAAAATGTTTCAGAGCGACAAGTTTGCAGTTTGTGCCTCCACACGGAAACACGCAAGTCGCGTTAAAACTTCCGAAATCGAAATACTTTTCTGCCCAAATATTCCGTGGTGAAGCGCGTCACGCGATTTTTATATACAAATAAGATTTTCTAAAGTATTCAATACGTTTTCATTCATTATGCGTCAAAGAATAGTCAGCAAAACTTGTATTTCTCTCAAATTCTCCTCGACTTGCAATGCCTCTTCTTCAATCACCCGAGAATCATCCTCGCATCAGCTAGTCCAAGCGTCCACTAACGTCATCCAGAAGCGCCCCTCAAGAAACTCGCATTCCCTGAACCGAGTGCCCGTCTTGCGAGACTAATCGTGCAGAGCGAGAGAGTCCCATCAGCCAAGCGTGAGCCCGGCGCTGATCGCGAATCAGCGCGCACCCCAGGCCTTGGCGTCCTTGGCAGGTCCGGGGGCCCTGCCTCGTGGCCCCATTATTCGGGAGTCCGAGAGAGAGGCGAGTCGAGTCGTGTGCCAGTGCCCCGGTAACGCATAAATCTCGACGGCTCCCAGTCAATATTTCCAAAATATTTAGTATACGTCCCCCACGGCGACGGCACGCGCCGTCGACGTCCCCCTGTATCGCTGCGCGCCGGCCATTATTGCTCCCGCTCTTTTTTTTTTCCACGGCCTTGACCAAGCGGCACACAGTCAGTCAGTCAGTCGGTCGTGGCTGCAGACAGACGGGAAAGAGAGAGTATAGTCCTCCTCGCAGCTTCCGCTCTGCTACTCGCTTCCTATATACTCCTCTCTCTCTCTCTCTCTCTCGCTCCCGGCGAAGGTGGAAACTTTTACTGGAGGCATAAATAATCGTCAAGGCAGACTTTATGGCAGCGAGCCCGAGCGACAAAGACGGGGGCTCCCGAATTTTATTGGCTAATTCCGCGCCGCCGCCGCCGACGCTTACCTTTTCCCTGGCTACCGAAGGAGCGAAACCTTGGATTGGCTTTTGCCCGTTATTACGAGCCGCCGCGCGGATAATGCCGGCGATAAGGTGCCAGCTTTATGGTCGGATGATGGATGTAGATTTTGGTACGCGCCGCTTAAATGGAGCAGTCTGGCTTTTCGGTGATCTTTTTATTGCCCGATTAGTTTTTCCTAATTTGGGGCTGTAAAGCGTGGAGTTGACTTTTTAACGAAGACGATTAGAAGGTTGGCGGGTGTTGAGAGAGAATAGTTGAGATTCGTGTCTTTTTTAATTTCTTTCAAATCTGTAAATGAGCAAGTTTCAATAGGGTTCAAAACTTTTTTACATTATAATGTTCACTAAAGTATTGACAAGTAATTATTCACTCATTTATTTTTACGCAAGGAAAATGATTGAAAGCTAAAAGTCAAAGTTATTCACTTTTACCGGTTATTGAAAATAAAAAGAAAGTAGAAAACAGAAGCCAAACCGAAGGTTTAAAAAAATAAATGACTCCATAAATTTTGTTAGGCTCAAAACTCTCTTTTACTGCTTCTTCTTTAGGTCAGCAGTAATGAGCCTTACTTTGGCTAACTCAGGTACAATAACCCGCATATTACTTCTCAGTAATCAATCTCAGCGTAAAAATCTACAGCTGCGGCCTGCCATCTTTTATCCTATTAAATAAATTTGTCGGTCAATTTTAATGCAAACATTCTTTGAATTTCTAAAGGTTAAAATGAAAGAGTTAGTTATAATACAGTCAAATAAATTTCATTTTTATTAAAAATATATTTTAAAAAACTTATAAGAAGCTTCCGACATAATCTAGAATATAATTAAATTATTAGAGAGTTTAAAAGAAAACCATAAACATTAACTAAATGCTTAGATAGTCTTTTATTTCTTATTATATTTTTTTAACCAACGTGCAATGTTAAACGTATAACTCTGATGTGATATACTGTACGTATTTATATCATTCTTGGAAAACTTTGAAATGAGTTAAAAATTTTAAAAACACCATTCTCTAGGTTAAAAGTTTTAAAATTTTGTTTACATTGACAAAAATTGAAAAAGATTATAATATTTATTAATCTTAATATAGTTATTTTCGCAACATGAGCGAAAGGTAGAACTGCTGCCGGGCATAAAGTTTTACTCCCGCGTTGTGAACACTATTTTTCGTCTCAGGGGCGGCGAAGTCGGACTTTACACCCGAAAAAGAGGGCGTAAAGCGCACACTTTACGCCCACTATGATAGAAAGTTAATTTTAAGACACGGCTGTTGTCTTAAAATCAGGTATATTGACTGTTTCCGTTGTTCTCGCTCACTTAATCCCTAACAAAGGTCACTTTATACAGAATGAATCTGTAAGCCGCGTTGGAAAGCTTTTCAGTCAGAGTCACTTCAACGGCTTGAAAACTTATGAAAAATTTATGCCTCATTACCTCGGCTCGGGATCAATATAGCGGCACTTTTTATAGAGTCCCTAAATCTACGGATTAGCATACAAAGAATTTAAGGAGGAATCTTCTTCTCATTGAAGTAAACTGGGTAGGCAGAGGTGTCCTTTGCACTCTTGCTGTGCGGGAACGGACCTCGAAGCCCCCTTTTCGAAATTGAATTTTAGTGAAATCAGCTGAGCAAAAGTTTCAATGCGCACAAAAGTCGGAAAAAGAACAGTTGCCGCGATATTGGGATTAGTATGTCAACAATTCCTATTCAGTGGTTCGGGCGTAGCTTTGTTAGTCCAGTTTGACATACATTTTTGGGTGTACTGATTAAAAAAGTGCCATAAACACCTTATTAGCACCTTTGCAGATATCGTGAAGGACATGATTTTTGATCATTTCTTAAACATAAATCACAATAAACAATTTTTTAATGTAAAGTTACTTTTAGTTATCTATAAAAATTCTTACTTGATTTAACACTTCCGTGGAAGCTTTCTTTAAAAGATTTTAACATAAACGCCTTCGGAAGAAAAGATTAAAACATTTTTATTTTTATATAATACAAAACTGTAAATAATCAGTACAGAACTAATCTGCCTTTCTGCCTGTCCCCCTTCGAGTTCGCAGACCTCTTTACCAGCACTGATCCCCCCTTAGCGAAGCTCGCAAAGAGAAAGTATCCCGCGACTTTCCTCATCTGCAGGCCAGTGGCGAAAAAGGGCTGCCGCGTCCGGAGTTCCAGCAGTCACCGTCATAATCCGTCATATACAACTCGACGGCGGGAAGCTCGAGAGAGATGGACACTCTCGGCACCCCTCGCGTTGGGCAATACCGGGCGAAAAAGGGCCTCGTTAACGTTTTTCCTCCGGTTGGTAGCCTTGGCTCAAGGTTAGCCCGTCGGGGCCTTTCTTTTGCGCCATGCTCGAGCTCTCCCGCTCTCTGGTCGTCGCGGAAGCTACTGTGCTTTCAGATTTTTCCGATGATTTACGGCGGCCCCGAAATGCGCGCCGTAAAATAATAAACCGTCCATTATGGGAGGCTCTCTCTCTCTCTCTCGTCAGGCGGAGCTCCGCTGCGCGGGTATTGCGCTTCCTCGCGTTATTTATAACGGGCCCTTATAGCTGCGAGAGCTCGAGGGAAGCCGTGTAGGGGCATAATCGGGGGAGGAAGGGGTGTACGGCTTACTTCGATTTCATGCCTGTGGGCTATTTATTGGGCCTGCCGACACCTTCGACACTTGGGGTCTCATTGTTTTTGGGGAACGGTTTGCTTTTTAATTAGGGGCCGTAACTGCTTAGTGTACGGCGAGGGAGTTGGTCAAGTGACTTGCAATTATTAGAATACTGACTTTCGATGTGTATCGTCATATTTTATGCACGAAGGGTCAAGCACCAACTTGAAATTGTAAATTATGTCGCAGCAATATTTGATGTCAGTTTCACGGTCTGACGAAAGCCACGGTATAATCACTTGATAATGAATCTTATATTGGCGCAACATATTGCATTTAGGATACTTTCAACGAATCTTTAACTTTTTCTCATGCTTATTATTATTTTGCAAAAGTAAATTGCTTTTAGATTCATATAAATGTTTGTTGTTTAATGCTTGGAGCATAATCATATATAAAAAAAATAAAAATAACATCGAACTGAACCACTTATACAATTACTGTACCAAAGCTAAATAAAAATGAATTACGTGCATCTAGAATTGAGTGACGACGCGTAACGCGCTAAATCGCAGAAAATAAAAGCTGCACCTCGCCTCGCAGGAAATAAATTCGTAAACGCGATCAATCAATTACCCGAGCGGCTTCTCGAGCGTTTTTAATGAAAGCAAGGACCGCTGCCGGAGTAATTTCAATAAAATATCGGATGTCGCTTCATTTAAGAGACTTTGAACGTAATAAATGGACGAGCTGACCTACCAATCAGGCGCTCCCTTTAACATATATATCGCGGCAGGCGGCTGACCGACGTGTCGCTTCAGCCGCGGCGGCCGATAATTTATTTGGCCGGGCCGCGCGGATTTACGGCCTCCGATATTGGATAATGAATCAGGCCGCCCTGATGGAATTAGCTGGCGCGCTCCTTTAACCCGGCCGCGCGGCCGTATTCTCGCCTTTATTAGGCGCCGATGCCGGCCTTTTTACGGCGGAGGACGCGCGATTCGCGGGTATAGGCTCGCGCGCGCGCGCTCCTTTACTCGCGGGGTATTGCCGCCGGATAAAAGTTAGTGAAGGATCGGGCAAGCAAGTATTGCGAGGCTGAAATCGCGTCTCTGCTTTTCGTTGGATAATGCGATTTTTGGATTTTTGGTATTAGCCTTTGAAGGTAGGTGAAATGAGACAAGAAGTATGAGACATTGTCAAGAATTTTTGGAAATAGTATAAAAAAAAGCGTTTCATGAAAGATTTGTTGCTGAACTATTTCATTTTATTTGCTTAATGTTATAGCCAGCGTTGGCGTCATTTATATATATTAATATCTAGTAGTAACTATAGTAACGGATGTTTTAATTTTAATATATATATATATATATATATAT
>UCOL01005696.1:0-11044 GCA_900474335.1 Ormyrus nitidulus | reverse complement strand
ACTCTGCACTTACCGAGTTCGCGAGACGGTCGTCTAGAAATTTAAGAATTGTAATTGGACTTATTCTTAGTCTTTTGTTCGTTTCTACACAGTTATAATCGAAGTCTTTGGCGTTAAGCTTAAATAGTTTTAAAAAGTATTGATTTTTGCATTTGATTCGAAGTGTGAAATTTATTGATTTTATTTAGAATCCAAACCTGTATCCTGAACATTTAATTTTAAATCTTATAATTATCTTGTAAGAAATATCACGTGAATTCTAAAATACGCATAATTTAAAAATTTTCAAGCTAATACATTGATTTGTGTGATTAATTTTTAAACTATTACTAACTGATGTATATATATATATAGCTATATGTAATTTGAAACGATATTTGAAGCTTGCGGAAGGTTTGAATGAAATGAGGGATGAAAAAGCGAAGGGAGAACAAAGAGCGGGACGCGGTCCAATTATTACTTATTCGGTGAATCGATTTCGCGCTTAAACGCGCTGATATGCCGGTAATTTGTGACACGCGATCTCCAAACAAATGAAAACTTGATGCCGGCTCGCGTCACACATAACCGCGGCGCCAAACCCTGACATTCCGATTATAGTTTGGCCAGTTTTGCATTTCTCAAACACAATGATTCGACGGTTTCATGTTTTTTGATTTTCCCATTTTCTATTCCGCATGATTATACAATATACTTAATTACAAAATGCGCCGATTAAAGGTCAAAACTTTTTTGATAGATTTGAGTTGACTTTTAAAACAACTGTTCTAGTACACAAAGTTAAAGTTATATTTTGATTTATGCAAACGTTAAGATATTCACTAAACCCTTTCAAATAGATGAATAGGTAATTTTGAATATTGTATGAAAACAGAAGTAATTATGTGTGAACTCTTGATGAAATTGAAAAGACGTGACAACTTTTTGTAAATTTAATATTCATAAAACTAATACACTAATATTTATACAAATAATAATCGAAAATTTAAAAATAATATTGTTACGCGTACATCATGACTTTACGTCCATCACAACCTAAATTGTCATCGTCTCAAAAAATAATTACCATGGCCTTCAACGTGTGGCGAGAAATGTCAAGTACGTCAAATACATGTGAGTTGGAGAAATAATCGTTTTAATAAAATCAATTAATTTTGATTACACGAAAGCTTAAAATAAATGAATGTTTTATATAATATAGTCTGAATGAAAATGGACATAATGTATAATTCATTCGTATCGAAATTGTAAAATTATATTTTAAGATTCTGAGCAAAATGGATCTTATTTTATCTGATCATGAATTATTTTAGTCCTGTTCCGTTATGTACGGAATTTGGAATGGATATAACTCGGTCCAGAAGCGCATTCGATATTTCAATATAATTATAGTACCGGTTCAAAGTCGTTATTATTATTTAAAATTAGCCTTAATTAAAATCTTCATTATTTCTCTTCCCCGAGAATTGTTTAGCTCTCCAGACGGCAAAAGCAGGAACAGCATTCGGTCTCAAAGGAGTCCGCAATAACAATGATATAATCGTTTATTAACGCGCTCTCGCACCAAAGCTCGATGTGCGCGAAGAGCGCACAATTAATCCTAATTCTGATTCTGCAATTTCCGTATATTGTCTCCGGGCGGCCCAATAACATAATTGCTTCAAGGACCAAAGGAAAATGATTTTCCGAGCACAGTTCGGACAATGGTCTTAACAACTCCATCGGACCGAGAGAAAAGCGGAAGGTCCGCCGCGGCACACACACAAACACACACATACACACATACACACACACACACACACACACACACACACACAAGTGCGCAAGTACAAGCCTGGGCAACCGCGAGACGGCGAGGGTGAAAGAGAGGGGAAAAGGGGTAAGAGCAAATAATCGTTCGGTGCAATGCAGCTCCTCGTTTGTGAGTTGTGTAGCTGCGGCTGTGTCTGACAGACGCTGACCCCTTCAAAGGAACTCGTTAAGCATCGTGCGCGCGGTGTTAAATTCGCGCCCGCGCCCGCCAGTTGCCCGATTGAGCATTCCGCGACAATGTAAAGCTCTGACTTCTCTTTCTCCCCCTCCTCTCTCTCTCTCTCTTTTCCCTTCTGCTGGAGGACACTTCGCCAGGCAAATCAATCGCCCTTTGCCTTTGACCCTCGGGGCCCTTCGGCCTCTTTCCCGCGCACGGAACTCAAGTCAAAAGTCTGGGACTGCATCGGTCGCTGAATCACAGGACTTGCCGATAAGCCCTACGATTTTTCGACTCCTTTTTTATCCTTTGCCGATGCGACGCTCTTAATAACAGAGCGGAGGCGACGCTTCGCCAATTTTCTTTATACTTTTCACTTGAGGTTCCGCGGGAAAAAAAGTGCTGGGCTCGAGTTCGCGGCCAATTGAAAGGCCCTTTTGTTTTTGGGAACTTCAAAGCCGCCTCGATCGGCCAATTGCATCATGCGACGGGTGGCTTTTAATTTTTCATTCAGTTCATTGACGGATGTTGCAATCAATTTGATTGAATATTTTTATTAATTATAGTTATATTCATTACGTACGCATAAAAGTTTTTCTTTTTTTTAATTAAAAAGAGCAAATTTACGACAAATAACATTTTTTTATGTTTTTTTTTTGTTCAATTTCACATATTATTTTCATAGTTTATATACTTATTTATTTATTTGAAAGTGTCTGATGTCACATTTATTCTGCCAAATTTTAATATAGCATTCTTTCATTACCATTAAATTTCTCTTTTTAAATTTTAATCTAATTGTGGCTTAAAACTTATTAAATGTTACTTAAAATTTGTTTACCAATGAACAAATATAATACGCCGAAATTTTAAAGTAAAATCTCCGAATGTCGATCCAAATAATTTCACAGTATACATAATATTTTTCCATTAAATGTATTCTTGTTTTGAATTATAATAAATAATAATGTGTGACGATGGCGAAAGATTAATTGAAACCGCTCAAGAATAAAGAGATCAGGTATGCTAATAAATTTATTGAGGAGAAACGTGAATGGAGAAAATCCACGCTTGTTGAACATTTTGCGCCCAAGCAGAAATGTGCAGAGTGCATTGGGCGGGAACAAATGTGCCCGAGAATAAAGAGCAATGAGAGAAAAAAAAGCAATAGACAGTAATGCGGTAGTTTGAGGTTCGCCGAAAGAAAGGAAATGAGACGAAAAACAAAAGTGCAAAATCGCGCAAACCTTTTTAATGAGGCCTAAGAAACACACAGCGAGCAAGAGAGAATGCGGATGTATGGACGGATTATGCAGGTGCACATGTAAAACGAACCTTCATTAAGTTCCGAGATTTTTGTTTCTCCACAGGAGGTTTATCGCCGAACCGCCGGAGTATATATAAGACTTGAGCATTCAACTTCGTACTCGGCCGCATTCGACTGGAGGGAACAAAAAGAATATTTAACGCGCCCTGCAAATCGTATTGTCAATGGACTTTTTGCTCAAGCGGCACTCGTCTCTACGACGAAATATTCGGGCTGCTGTTAAATTATTTATAATGCGCGCTTGCGATTAAGTTCTAAAAAGGGCAGCGAACGATTCGCTCATTAATTTCAACGTGGATTTGCAATTTCAATCTAAATAATTCTGCGGGAGATACATGCTTTTCGGTTTGTTAGCAGATGCCTGCGCGCACATTTTCAAAATGAAAAATATTATTTGAAAGCGTTTTCCTGGGCAAGAGCGAAGTACAATACTGATAAAAGTTTACGCAAGTGCATATGTACCATTTTCTATTCAGCACAGTAAGAAAAACATCAATATTTCGAAATCCATAGTTATATCAGCAGATTGGGAGAACATGACAATTTTGCGAATTGGTTTTAAAAGTTTGAAAATTTCACGTTCAATGCGCCTATCCTCGTTCTTTTTAACTTCATAAAAATCTTGTAACGAATTCCTCCTAACTTTGATATCAAAAATTTTTTCTCGCTTTTGAACTTCTAACTTTAAAAGACTTTAGTTGCTTTACTAAAGCTTTTTAAATATCAATACCACTTTATTTCTTGAATGATTATTGACTTGATACTTTCCAAAGTGCAGTGCCAACGATGTTCGCATACTACTTGGAAAGTAAATGTTGGCTAATTCTGCAGTTAAAATCATCCGAGCTACTATTGCCGAGAAAATACAGCAGGAAAAGCACCCGATGTGCACTTTTTCCTCGGGCAGGCACTATTCTGAAAACGAACAAATTGTTGACAAACGCAACAGGATGCAAATCCGAAAACTCAACTTTCAGGAATTTGAGAAATTAGCATTCGCGCAGATGGAGGAAAACAGAAGGAGAGCATCGATGTGCTATCATTCGCTCCGAGCCTTGGATGATGCTATAAACAAAAGTGAGAGATGGGCGCAGAGATAAATCCTTACCCTTTCTTAGGCAGTTTAAAAAGCCCAAAGGAAAGGCAAAAAATGCACAAGCCAGAGGTCGATAGCTGTATTAAAAGTTGGAGGAGAGTGAGCACGGGAAAAAGGCGAACTGTAAGCAGGTTCGCGTTAAAAAAGGGAACTGGGCGCGCGCGTCTCTCATCGGTCGCAAGGATTTTTCTTAAGCGCATTACGCAACTAAGTCTTCAAAGGGAGAGAGCATCCTACGGTAAACATGCCTGGGGGATGCAATTTTAAAAACTACATCAAAATACTTTCTTACGCGCAGCAGCTCCATTCGATTAGATCCTTTGCCGGGATGCAAATACCACAGAAACGGGAATCTTTATTATACAGACGCGGAAAAGTTGATGCGCTTTTACTGAGAAATTGAAAATTCATAAGAATAAGATTTATTTATGAAAATATATTTTTGCCGTATATAAAGCCTTGAATTTCATTGATAATTTGAAAAATATTATTAGCTATATCGTAATTGTTTCTGAACATTTTAATTAGTAAATAGAAGGTTTTAAATTAACTGCGAATTGAATATGGCCAGTCTTGTTTTTTAAAAGTATGTAATACAAAACTTTATAGAATCAATATTAACATTGAATCTAAAGAATTAAAGAACAATAGTAGTAAATCTTTATTTTGTAAATCTTTATTTTAATGCTCATGTTTATAAAAAAAAAGATTTGCACCTGATTAATGACGATGTTTGCGAAAGAGCTTTTTTCCAAAAAGGTATTGAAAAACGATAAAGGAGTCAGAATTTTGTACCGAGACATTTTAAAGTAATGGTCTGCCAGTGACTGCGATGTTCGCAGAGTGCTGGCTGACAGTGGCTTCCTGTTTGCGAATCGGAAGCAATCAATCGTGAAATCCCTTGACAAATATACCAACTCCTGTTTGTCAATCATAGACGTCGCTTAGCTAATCACCGATACGCGTGATTAACCAAGATGTTGGATCGATGGGATTGCCTAGGCGTTACCGCGTTATCCACTTCAAGCTCATTGAATTGGAGAGGGGTCAAAAAATGTGCTCGAGGCTATCTCCAATTGGCAATTATGAAATAGATACACGGAGAAAAATTGCTAGTGAAATTTACTTAAAAATTATAAGTAAAAGGTACTGATTCAGACTTAAGTAAAATTTACTTAATTATTAAGTAAGCCACCGCACGTGCGAGAGAGACAGAAAGAAAGATGGCGCTTCGGATTCGGTAAAATTTACTTACAAACCTGTAGTAAAGTTTACTTAACGTGTTTGCTTAACTTTTTAAACAACTTTTACTTAAATTTTGGTAAATTTTACTAGGGATTTTTCTCCGTGTACACTTATTATTTATTTACTGGCCGATTCCAATGAATGACCGAATGAAAAATATTAAATTTAAAATAAGTTCTAGGATATATCGTTAGTACATGATGATTTGTTAACATACGTCGCGGGAAAGTTATGTAAACTTATTTTCATAAGCTTTATCAGTGCAATGGAAATTTACGTAACAAAAATGTCGCCATTCTAAATACAGAAAGTGTATTAGAGTTTTGTTCTACTCTCGCTTGAAGCTTAAGAATTATTTATCACAACAGCCCGCATTTCAAAGTTTAAAGTCGCAGTTTTTTAATTGCGGCAAAAAGATCGAGAAAAGTTATTAAAATTCGTAACAGAACTTTCAGAAATAAAGCTTAGGGCGCAGTAATTAGGTGATGAGATTATCACGAGGCGACACGAGGAGCAAATCAGCGACAACTTACGAGCGTATAGTCTCTGTTAACGACCGTAAAATACGACTACGACGAGTTGACAAATGTTTACGACAGGAAGCGCACGCAAAATCTATGTGCCACGAACCACCTGCAATGAATCAGAAACTCGCCGACTCGTTCCCTCAAATGTAATCCAAAATGAGATTGCTCGCTAACCCTTTGCTTTATGTGCTCATTTCTCTGTTTCTTTTCGCAAAATTTTTAAATAGTGTTTAATCATCTTATTCCCCGCAGGAAATAGCATTTACATTTACCTTAATTTCGCCTATTAACAAAGTATTTTCAATTTATTAATATAATTTTAGCGGATGAGTTTCCAGGTTTTGAGGGAAATTTTGTATTAATAATGTCTGTCGACGAATGTTCATTGTTCGTTTTCAGTTGGTCAAAAATATTGATTTTTTATAAATATACTCTGATGAAATGTCGTGAGGCCGTCGGCGCGCGCAACTCCATAAAGGAGTTTGTTTACAGGTGCGCATTAGGACGGCAATCGAGGAGCAACAACCTATTAGTCGCATATTGTTTTTACTATCAATATTTTAATTTTCGGGGAACTAATGAATATTCATTTTATTATATTGACGTGTCTGCATACACGTAGATTTTCTTGTGTGAGTGTGAGTATGTTAAGCTTTCGAAGTAAGAGGTCGGTTTTTGAGTTTGTGGAGATTTTGGGTGTTTGCGTGAGTGGATGTTCGGGAATTTGTCATTTATCATTATTGGCTTAAATATATGTGTTTAAAAATTAATCGAGTGTTTTAACTTATTTCTCAAATTCGTGTTGATTTTAGCCCAATCAACTACCGGGTTTGTCAAATAAATAAATTAATTGTCAGGTGCGTTGGGCATTAAACAAATTTAAACAGTTTAAAAAGGCACCGTGACAATAGCCATCTGGCAATGTTATTTTTTCTCGACTTGTTACATAAAAATTACAGTTTCATTATACACTTTTGACATTTTATTTTAAATTTCATTCAAAGTCAACTCCGTTTAATAAAAATAGTATTTAAGCATGATAATACGTAATATATCTTAAATGAAATGTAAACATATTATTACAGCCTGCAATGAATACATGCAAAATAAGTAAAGATCTAAGAGACAGAGTAATTCAACTCCACACAAAACTATCACATAAACATGCTCAATAAAGAATTCATTACGCCCTGATACGCATTTGATTAAAATGTCAGCGGTTATGTTGGGACAAAAGAAAAGGCAGAAACACAATTAGCTGCAAAATAAACTGTACTAGACACTGTATGAGCTGGAAAAAGTGTCAGATAATGGGGAAGAAATGAGTAAACATTTGTACGATTATTTGGAGAAGTTTTTTTCGGTACACGCGTATCTTTGTTTTGTGACAGCGATAAAAAGAAATAATCGAATTGTAAATTAAATCCAAATCTATTTTTCTCAATAAAGTTTCTCTTTAGTAAATTACATATTTAACTATAATCTCTATAAATAGTTATTAAGCAAGCAGTTCATCAAATATTTATTAACAATAATAACATAATTTTCTTGCTTTCATTTTTCTTTGCTCGAAAAGCACTGTTGTTTGTTAATTTGAAAATACTGAAAAGTTCTGTTTGATGGTGAAATAATTGAAATTCAATTGTTTATTTGAAGTTCATTAGCGCTCATAAAATTTTTACAGAGATATGTGAATTTTCGTTGTAATATCAGTCGTAAAAATAAATGGTGCTTCTAAAAAATTCAATTACGTTCTTCAATTCAAAACAAAATTAAGTTTCCTAAATAAGGATTCCTACATTAATCAGGGTGAAACAAGATAATGTTTTCCAATCCAGATCGAAGTTCACGAACGAATTGCAAACGCAATTTCCAACTTTCCCGATTTTTATTGAAAACTATATAATTATATCCCCTCTGCGAGCTGGTACTCCAGAAGTTCAAGTCCCGCGCGTTGGGAGCAGCTGATCTTCCGCGCCATTGGCGCGAACGAGCGGCAAACGCAAAAATATCGGCTGCGGAGGCGTGCCGCGACTCGACGGGGGAGGGGAAATTGAACTCGCGCGTCGCATCAACGCGAGATGATACACGCACCCGTGACTCGATAACGACGAAGCCCCGCGCGCGCGACCAACTTTCTTCCTGGTTTTCTATTCCGCGCTTTCGAAACTTTTCCGAGAATGCTTTTTTCCCACCTCTGTATGGCTTGCAGGAAAGTTCCTCGACAGCGAGGGAAAGCAAAATAACGCCTGTTCGCGGCGACGGCCATCGGGGAGTTACAAGGAGAGCGCACAACTTGCCGAAGTCCATCACTTCTAGCGCTTCTCCCGCCCTCGTTTATTGGGCCACCCAGCATGATCGGCATAAATTATACAACTTTGACGCTACACGAGCTTTTCGCGAAATGCCCAAATCACTGTTCTTTTAAGTATAGTAATGACTGTAGAGAATTTTGTCACGGATTTCGGGTAAAAGCTTTACTTTTCCCGTTTATATTGAGGATGATACGGTGTTGAGTGCAGTGAAGCGGGCTGCGTGCAAATCGATTTACTTGCTTAATATAATTTTGGTTTGTTCGAAATCAAAATTTTAATCAACATCAAGTAATGTATTCAGTGAAATGAAGAAGCAAAGCAGGAATTCTGCTGTTTCGTGTGCTTTCAAAATCCGAAAATTCGCCCAGTATTTGAAACAAATTTTACCGTACCAAATTGGAGTAACACAATAAGCATCGTATCCGTTTTCCGAGCTGTATTAAAAGAGCTCAGGAGAGCGCGAAACTAACCGCATCGAAGTAAGGGTATATCTGTAACCGGCATCCAATGAAAAAACCTTTTTACGCTCGGCTTATCTCAAATTCCGTCTGGCGAAAAGTAAACAAAAATGCACCTCGGAGCAAGTAAAAATACCTGTGAAAAGCAAGCGATCGCTGCACACGTGTCTGGCCTTGCGTTTTATAGAATTCGATAAATAAACTAGCGTCGAACTCGTCGGCGAGTAAACAGAAGCGGAAAAATCGTACAAACAATCGGCCTGAAACTCACCTCGCGCAGCTGTATTAGTGAGGCAAAAGTTCGCGTGCATAAAAAAAAAAAAAAAAAAAAAAAAAAGAGCCAGGTACATACAGCAACCTGTCGCACACAACAACAAGCAGTGCAGCAGTGTCGGGTGGAAAAAAGTTCCGGGCTATTTGTAAAGGGATAGATAGAACGCTACCTGTCGCGGGATCGTTCAGCGCGGAAGCACAAGTCACGAGGCAGAGTACGGGGATGGCGAGAGCGAGCATTGCGTCGTGGATGGCGCGCCTACGTTGACTGGGATCCGCCGGCGCGGCAACCCTCCGTTAAACCTCCTCGGCTCGTGGCGGCGTGCCCGCCGTGCACGTATATACCCGCCGCAGCCTTCGGGCCGCGCCTGCGCAACGCCGCGAAAATTTATTTGCCGGCCAGTGTAGCCGGGATGTAAAGCGCCCGAGCAAAGAAACGGGAGGGGAGGGAGGTGTGAAAAGCTTTTAAATTATAACGTAATACGTACTTGGCCGCGTGCACGCACACCGAAGCCGCGAGAACGAGACGCATGAAATATTCAGAGGCGAGGATGACGGCACGCGTTAAGGCACGTCTTCCCGATAAGCGATCGAACTCGCTCTGTTTTCCGAAATTTATTGAATGAGAGGCCGCTCGTTCGATTGACGGCTCTCTTTTAGGAGGCGATTTTGCTCACTTATAAAGAGAACCTGCCTGTATACTCATTTTGATTAATACGCTGATTAGAGCCGACAGGCTTGAAAGCGGAAAATAATTTTCTGAGCAATTAACCGCGAGTGCTTTTAACATTTAGTTTCTATCTCTAACTGTATTATAGTACTCTTAATTGGAAATTATGTATTGGAATCTAAATAATGTTATTGGAATCTAAATAATGTTATATAGACTTTATATATAAAATAGTAAATTATAAAGTAATTTACGTTAGAATCTTTTCTATTCTAGAGTTTTATTATACATTATTTCAAATTTCACGATATTTTAAAAATTTTGTACTTAATCATCCTCCGTGGAAGCCGCACTTCCTTCACCACGGATTCCACGATAATCTTTACTTGCTTTTCGTATTTTATACCTAATACAAGTTATAAATAATATATTTACTAATTAATATAATCGATCATAATATTTAGTTTAAACAGTTTTTTTTTATACTAGTTAAATTCGGGCGCGCATTGCGCGCCGACATTCGCCTTCGCATTCATTATTCTTACTCATTCTTTAAAGTATGCGTAATTAAACTTAAAATGAATATATTTTAAAAAATATGTTGTTATTTTTATTTTCTTTCAAGCGATACCGTCGTAAAAAAATAAACGAATACACTTTTTACAGTTTTAATTAAAAATGTTTATTTAATAAATACGCACATTCGCAAAGTAAATAATATTTATTTTACCGGTTCTTTGTAGGGATTAATTTTCATATTTTATAGATTTTTTTTTAATTACACAAGATTTTACCTTCATATAATATTACGCGTTCAATAATTAAAATTTCATGCAAGGGCAGCGAAACCAAAAGGAAGCTAAAGCTATTTTTGTATACTTTTTTTTATAACTTTTCTCCGCCCCCTATGCTCCTCCACTCCTATTTTTATTCCAAAATAATTTTTCATTATGCAAAAAATATATTTATAATTCTTATAAAACATAAGTACAACATGGAGGTTTGATGACGAAGTAAAATACGGAAGCATAGTCTCCCTAGTATACATATATTGTAACGGCCGTCTAGTTCAGCCGTCGCATGAATTTTGTAAAGTCGAGAATAAACTAATTCAGCAAAAGAAACCGAGAGCCGGAGACTCTCGACAACGTGGTGGTTCTTGCC
>UCOL01005695.1:0-11045 GCA_900474335.1 Ormyrus nitidulus | reverse complement strand
GGGGGGGGGGGGGGGATTGCGAAGTTGCCGAGGTTATTTCTCTTTTCTTATGAAATGTGTTGAAAGTTAGAGGTACTCACCGCTTTCTTTACAAAAGAGACGAAGCCATAACCTTTGGATTTCATCGTCTGTGGGTCCCTCACGACCCTACAGTCCCTGTAACATAAAGAAAAAATATTGTAGCTTTTTATTAAGCTCATATCGGGGTGAATATTTTAGCTTTTGTCCGCTAAATTGTTATTACGTTTTGCATTTATAATTTTAGAACTATTTTATTGGTAAATTTTGGCGGTATGAGAATATGTTGTATAAGAAGGTATAAGGCTTCTGTAAAGAGGATAAACTTTATTCCAAGTTTCATAATCGTAAATTTATGAAAATAGCAGGACTCTAAACAATTTCGGCGAAACAACAGGTAAGCATAAAAAATGAAACTTTATTACTTTTAATATTTCCATTTATCAATGTATATAGACTATAAATCCCTTTACAAGACAATGATTTACTTCCAGTGCCGTCGTAACACGTCGAGAACGGCGGACTTCCCAGTATTCGAGACGGAGCCGTTAAAGTTACATAAAAATCAAACTCCCTTAAAACTTCTAAACAATGTCTGGCTTTTTCGCGTTCAGAAAAAAAAAATTGAAAGTCCCTGTTTCGAAACTGACACAAGTTCATTATACCTGATTATCAGAAGCAGCTAATAATCCTAATTTGTTCGCGGGAATAAAGACATTAATTACAGCGTCATTATTCCACGCAGTAGATTTCCTGTATTATCAGTAAACAGGGCGACGCAGTTGATGTAATGTTTTAATGAGTAACGCTTGACAATGGAAACGATGCAAACGACTCTATTAATAACAAACAAAACACATTTTACGAACAATTAGTCGAAAACGTTAATTAAAAGCTCGCGACAAACAAAGCGATTACCTCCAACACGTCCCCAATTAGAGTCCGCGAAATTTGCAAAAAAATAAAAATAAAAAGAGCCACCGCGCGCGAGGTCGTTTTTTTTTTCAGCTGGAAAAAGTAATTACGGGCAGTAGTTACGCAAGGACTACGATATCATTAACGATTCATAAAGTTAGCGCGCGGATCCCTCGGCGGGGCGGGCGCTCTCGCTTTTTATCAATGAACAGGCCATAAATTCTTCAAGCAGACAACGCGGTCCGGTGCGGTGGCCGGCGGCGGCGGCGGCGGCGGCCCTCGATAATAGCCTCGCAACAGTTTGAAGCGCATATTTTTCACTTCTGCGGGGCGGGGGGGGGGGCCGTTAAAACCGAATAAAAATCGAGCCGCTGCGAAATTTTGCAAGCGACATTTCACTCCCATCCTTAAAAATCGAGAGCGTTAAAGAACGTAAAATTTCTTTGCCCCCCTCCCCTCCCCCCCTCCTCGTCCCGGCCCTCCAGTCGGTTCTCTCTGCCTCTCGTAAAAGCGAGCTTTACGACACGGAACGTTTTCGCGCAGGAGTTACGGAACGATAAAACGTCCGCGCGTTGGGTCAGGACGACAAGAAGTGAGCCGTCGCCGTCGTCGTCCCTTTTCTCCCTCTCTCTTTCGTTGCAGCATTGTTGTATGCGCTGCTTTTTTCTGTCTCGCTCTCCCCCCCCCCCTCTCTCTCTCTCTCTGTATTTCGTCGTCTAATCGCGCGACGACGTTATATGGTGCCTCCCTCGACGGGGCGGCGGACAATTAACGGAGGTTTACGCCCCATCAAGAGCTTTCTTTAATCGCGCCAAATGTATTGCTTTCTCTCGACCCTTTCCGTCTTCCTCTTTTAACCCCCTCTCTTGTTTTATTATTTCTACGTCTTGGGTTTTTCTTTCTCTTGCAGTTCGCGAGGCCGTTCCGGTGGACTGTCTGCTTTTTCGGCGGAGCTGCGCGCGAGACTCTCCAATTTTCGACTAGTGGACAATCAGTTCATTGTCGTAAAGTGCCATTGAGGGATTAATTTATATAGTGGCTTTCCTCGGATTCTTTTGGCGTACATACAGTTTTTGAAAACACTAGTTTTATAGGGCCAGTGAGTTTTACGGCCTTCGTCCGAGGGAATGAAAGTGAAATTTCTTCTGGAATATTTCGATAATTCGATTTTTATTGGATTTTCAAGTTCTTTTCAAAACCGTAAACATCTGCTTTAACTTTTTTCGGTACTGAAATAAGTTTATTGCTGTCCTATAAAGGCTGCTGTTGTCGGTAAATAAATTTCTAGAAAAGCGGATAGCTACATAAAACGATACATTATAGTAAAAAACTTGTAATGATTTAAATATAAAATCAGTTACCCAAGTTTCGCCATAAGTTCGTTTACGTTGAACTTTAGTGCAACATCAATTTAAAATCAGAATGATGAAACTCTGAGCAGCCAAACTAACAATACGACGCGGACTTGCTTCGGTAAATAATTCTTGTTGTGTATATACTTATTGTTAGTTTTGGTAGGTTACTGTGTATGTGCTTAGTCGAGATTCGAATATGAATCTGGGCTTGAAATTGCCAAATCCAATCAGATGAATGCAACTTGCTACCGTTAATTCACAGAATAACTTTATTTTTCGCAGACTTTTTAATTATTGGCTTTTGAATTCATTGCTTTTGATTTCGTTCGCCACATTTTTGATTCCATGTTTATCAAATTGGAATCAGAATTGTAAAATTAAAACCGCACTGATTGCAAACATTGTCGAATTCAATGTAACGTGGTGCGACCTGATTTTTTTAAAATATACCTTTTGGAAATTCATTCTGCTGATTTAAACCGATGAAATTTCATTTAAACAAAAGGTATGTAAATAGAGTTTCAATAACCTCGAAAATCAGCGTTCAATTCAGCAATTAATCTTTAAATATTTAAGTTTTTAAACTAAAATTTAACAAGTAATTGAATAAATATTAAATATTAGATCGATATTAAAAATTTTTAATTTTAACATTGAGTTCTTTTCTCAGAATAAAATAATTTATAACATCAACATTTTTAAAATGCATTTAAATAAAAAAAAAAAAATGCTTAATGTATCAATAGACAATTATTACAATAATTGCAGAACTGTAGTTGTTAAAAAAAAATCACATTTGAAAGTGGATACGTAAACGTCTCGTGAACCAAAATTACTTAATACCAATTGAAAATTTTTACCATACAATTACAGACCAATCTGCAAACAGCAAACGTCGCAGAAAACTATTCAAAGCGTCCTCTTTTTACCCGCTACGTTCCTTCCCCTTTAAGGATCGCTGGCCTCTCGCGCGGCACGCATCAGCTGATACGGCGGAAGAGCGAAGTAGACGGGCGAACGCGTCTCGCTCTCTCTCTCTGCCTCTTTGATCGGAACTCTCCTTTTTCCAGAGCGATGCGCTTATTTTTTTTTTTTTTTTTTATTTTAAAGGACGGTGAATTAAAAGCTTTGCGCGCTCCTTTTTTCCGTAGGACCGTGACGAGCTAAATTCGATCGGTAAGGGAAACGTTTTACTTAAATTGTTCTGATTGAGAGGTTCCTCCTTTATTTTTGTGTTCGACGCCGATGGCAACGACGGCGAAGCTCCTTTTTTTTTTCTAGCGACGGAATAAAATTGTGTTTTCATTGGATTTTCCTTTGGGTGATTGATTAAACTGTTTCTGCGCGCTGGAGTGATTTCGATTAGTGTGAGGTGGACGGAAGCGTGAAAAATCTATACCTCGGATTCCTTTGAGCGCCGTTTATTTCATTTTTTATGGATAAATAGTTTCGCTTTAATCTATATACTATATAGCTATGTATTTCCTAATTTCTTTGAATTTAGCGTTCTTTAATGTCATAGAAAAAAAATGTTCTTAAATGGTAACGCCATCATTGCTTATCCCGAAAAAGGCAGCATTTACGAAATGAGTACTTAAAATAAACATCCCCGACGATAATCGTCAGATGTACGCTATTTCAGCGTTCGTTTCACCAAATGAAAAAACCGCCGCCGAGTGACCGAAATAACGATAATTTCCGGACGATGGAGCAGGTCGATTAAGGAGGTTTTTGTCAGTAGATCTAATTCGCGCCAGGAGCGATTTCCGTTTTTCGGTACCCCAGCGATTCGACGTACCCGATGGCTCCATTTGCCGCTGGAAATGAGCGGAGGAGAGCGAGGAAAAGATGGCGCGAGAGAGCTAAGGAGCTATCGCTTATGTTTACCCTCTGGTTTAATGATTTCGCCTTATTTCTCCGCTAAAAATTTCGACGAAACTCCGTGTAACAAACGCCTGACATTCAAGAAACAAGAGCCAACAACAATCTTCCCACCTCCTCGAAACGCAAATGAAACAAGCGACCGAATTTCGTCTCCCCGATCGAAAACACGATCGTTCCCTCAAATTCCCGGATTTTTCAGGCAGCCTCGCAGCTCCTCGTCGAGTAACATCAGCAGCAGTGGCAGAGCGGAGCAGCCCTCGTCATATCGATTGCCTTCTAGGCGACGTAGCAGCTCACTCATCTGCCATCTCCCTCTCTCTCTCTCTCTCTCTCTTTCTCTCTCGCTCACTCGTTGGCTCTTTCAGAGCACGCTGGTACTTTACGCGCATCGCTCACGCCGACGACTACGACTACGACGACGACGACGACGGGCGACGACGAGGACGGCAGGCTCGAACGATCTCGGGTCCGCGCGCGGATGCTGATCGCGTTAGGATAAAAAAAAAGACGAGGGAGGGAAAGGGGTGAGAGAGGAGGAGGGGGGGGGGGAGGAGGCTGGAGCTGTAAAAAGAAAAGGTGGAGGAAATGGGTATCTAGCAGGCTATCTCTCCCTCTCTCTCTCTCTCTCTCTCTCTCTCTCTTTCTCCGGAGAGCTCCGCGCCGTAGAACGGATCTCCTCGCTTTAGAGATATCCGTAAATGGCTCTGGGCTTAGCCCCGGAATTCTCATGACTCATGACAATTCGGGATTCGGGATTCTCACTCCCTTTACTTTGTCATTCCGTTTCCCAGAGCTTTATTTGTTTCTTTCGCGAGCGTTCGTTCACTCTGCCGTGTCCTTCACTTTCTCCTTTGCTCTCTCTCTCCCTTATACTGTCTCTCTCTCTCTCTCTCTCTCTCTCTCTCTCTCTTTCTGCAGCGAAAGGATTTCGGATTCTTTTAGGGCGTTTTGCTAAGTCTCGAGATTGAACGTCTCGGGCACCGACACCTTTGATCGCCGCCTACTTTTTCACGAAATTGAAAGAATATTGTGCCGTTGAAAAGTTTTTCGATTTTCCGGGAGCTCCTCACCGGGAGGCAAGCAAATTTCGGCATCGATCCCCGCGGCAGCCACTCGAAAGTAGAAAAATGAAGGAGCGCATTAGAAAAGCCGAGAGGAAGCGGAGAGAATTTCCTTTTCGCAGGATATATTGGACGTTTCATGGCCGGCGGAAATTCGCTCCTGGTTCGTCCCTCCTTTCTCTCTCTCAGCCGGCGACTATTATTCGGTACATTGCGAGCGCCGGACATCCCCGAATTCTTCCTCACAATTAAGATTCCAGCGGTGTGGCTGCCGCTCGAAATTAGGGAACCGTTCGTTCTCTCTCTCTCTCGCTCTCTGTCTTTTTCTCTCTACCCACCGCAGCCGATAGACCCGAGTTAAATAAAATATTTTTCCCCTCTCTTTCACGGAGAGAGAGAGAGAGAGAGAGAGAGAGAGAGAGAGAGAGAGCGGCGAGGCTGAAATTTTAAAGAGCCTCGTTTCTTTCGCTTTATTACGCCGCGGCTTTTATTTCTCTCCGCGCGGGAAATTCTCTCTCCCTCAGCCGCGAGTATTCTTATGTGTTTCGAGAGCGTCGGAGGAAAATGTATGTACGAGCGCCTCTCTCCGGTCGTTATCGCGCGTTTTAGATTTTCAGAGCTGGATCGTTAGGCTTTTATCGCCGCTCGTCTCAAGTTCTCTCGCCGGTTGACGCTGAAATTGCGCGTCTGCCGGGGAGCTGTTTTGGTCACCTTATTCCTCTCTCTCGTTGACACACCTTTTATTTCAGGGCTGAATCGAAGGGAGGGGATTAAAAGAAGGTTAGTCGGTCTAATTTTAAAGCAAACGTCGAGGCAATCGATGGGAAAGCGATCGGATTCATTCATCGGATCAGCCGGAGAAGGGGCGAATGGAAAAAGTGTTTTCTCCGCGGCGCTCGAAAGAGAATAGCGGATTTCTAAAAGAAGATATCTGGCGCCCTCCTTTAACTGAAAGCCCGTCAACAGACAGCAGACGCCGCCGTCGCGAATTTTCCCGCTATTACACCGCAAGCTGCTTTGTAATTTACCGGCGAGGAGGAGGAGGAGGAGAGAGAGAAAAGCGGCCGCCAGCCTCGTTTCCCTCTCTGATTTTATCAATTTCTTTCACCGCCGGGTGCCACATTCTCTCTCTCTCTCTCTCTCTCCCGCTCTTTCATTCAGCAGCAATAAATCGGCAAGCACGAGACTTCGTTTGCGAAAATTCTGCCCTGAATGCCATTAGTCAAGATATTTTTCGCGAGTATATATCTTTCTCTGTCCATTCTTTGCTCGAGCTTCGGAAAGTCGGGGAGGAAAATAATTTCTTAAGTCGATCCCCGACGCTGACTCGCGCCTTATATTATGCGCGAATTCGACGGTAAATGTTTCTTGGAACAATCGATTAAATTATTATAAACGACGTTCTGGGCTGACTACAGCAGTTTGTACTACTTGAAATCAAAACCCGAACGAAATGAATTAAAAATGCGAAGCGACGTTCAGAAGATGGATCCTTTATACGGAGGGGAAAGAACAAGAGGCATTAATACAAACAGTTTTTTGCCGACTACTTTTTGTAGCCTACTTCGGCGCTCGTAAAAAGGTTAATTTTCTTCGGGCAACGAACTAGCACGTGCAAATTCCCAAACGCTAATGCGGCGGAGGGGCTTAAAACTCGGTAAAATTAAAAAAGTCCCCGGGAATAGATAATAATCTATCTTCATTTACCCAATTTTAGTTTCCCGCTACGTTTCCTTTTTCCTCCTTTTTCCGCCGGTACTTTATTTTGCCAGCTGTCATCGCACCGCCGCGCCTCTCTCTCTCTCTCTCTCTCTCTCTCTCTCTCTGCCCCGACCGGCGAATGCTGCATTAGGAACTGGAGTAATTAACGCGATCAATCAAATTGTGGAATGTAAGAACGGGGAGAGAGAGAGAGAAAGAGGGGAGAGAGACAGACCATGAAAACCGCACGAACAGACGCGGAAACAAGCCGGGAGAAAAAGAGACTGGAAATAAAATGGGCCGCTTGTGGATAAAGTATAAAGGAGTTGGCGGAAACCTTCGAGTTCACAAGGAAAAGTGATTAGGGCATGATTGCAAGTTGTTTAATGATCGGTACAAGTTGGATGCGAAACGTGCCGACAGTTTGCCGAGTTGAAAGAGTAACTTGTCTCCTCGAGGAGCGAGGAATGCTTACTTCTCGCTATAACCTTTAACCTGAAAAGCTTCTCGCAAATTTCGACGCCCTTTAAAGTCAGATTTTTACATAAAAAAAAAAACTGCTACGTTCGTTTGCAGTTTTTGCAGCCGCGTCGATACCCGACGTTACTAATTAGTAAAGGACGATATTCAGCCGCGTAAATCACCGTTACATTTCAGATCACTTCGCGCATCTGCAAAGCAAGCAGCCCCGGCAAAAGAAACATTCCATTTGCCGGGGGAGATTAAAAGAAGCGCGCGCACAATCTTCGCATCCGCGCTTTTTCTCCCCCCCCCCCTTCCGCTTCTCCCGTCTCTCGATTTCGCACTAACTCATCCTCCCTTTTTTTGCTCTCGGCTCTCCCGGTAGGAAAAAGGCACGAAACGAAATAATCGGCCGGCGTTGCAACTAACGGCGTTTGACCCGTGCCGGACATTTTACGACGATTCTATATTTTCGTTCCCTCTCTCTCTCTCTCTCTCTCTTTGCGAAATCGTAAATTAATGCACGCGCGGGTTATTGACGCGATAAATCTCAGAATTTTAATTCAAGCGCCTCTCAGCAGCCGGGGGTGGAAAGGAGCCGACGAGGCGGGAGGGGGGGGGGCGGAGGGGCGAATATTTCTATTGTGCTTTCTTCCGCCATTCCTTCTCGCTCGTCGTCGAAAATGTCGATTGCCGCGCGCCGCGGCAGCAAAAGGAAATTATCGACGGGGATAAACGACTTCGCGAACGGCCGACGATATATGCGGCCCTGCAGGAGTGCTCTAATTTTGCTCCGATATCTTTGAAAATGCGAGGAGAAATACTTCCGAGTGCTTTCCCGAGAAATTGAAAGCTCTATTTTGTTTAGAGATGGGTTTTAATTGTTTTTCTTTAGGGGTGATAATGATATAAGGCTGTTTTTGCTTGGTGTGAAAAAAATGAAAGAATTATTTATTTTGATGAGAAATAGCCGGGTTATGAAAGGATAATGAAATTAATTATTTAGCTTGATCAATGATAGTACCGAGTAATTAATTTCCCAAAGTATATTTTCAGTTTATTAGTATGACATTATTTGTGAATAAAGTCTGAAGAAAAGTCATTTAATTATTCTACATTAATCAGTACGTTCGAGTAAATAAACAGCAAACGCTTGAAATTGAAAATCGATTGTTTAAAAAATTCCGAAGAAAACTTGGTCCGAAGACAATAATTTTTAACAAGAAGCATCAAGTCACACAACAGCACATAAAGCCGTGTACATAGGAAGTATCTATTTTGGGACTCGCTCAGGGCCAACAATAATAGGGGCATCGATTCGCCGGCGAAAAAGAAGACCGGGAAATTGGCAAAATCGCGGCTTTGTCATGTCTCCGTCCGGATCTCGGCGGCGGCGGCGGCGGCGACGGAAAAGCCTTTGTCCTCCGGAGCGCGCCGCTAAGGACTAAAGTTTTACATTCTGAGAATCCCGAGGAGCTTTATCGCGGCCCCGGCCGAGGGACTCATTAATTACACGAGCTTGCGCCGCGGAAAGTACGCGTTAACATGCGACGATATCGTTCGACGCTCGTTGGCCGCGCGATAAGGGTTAAAAAAGAAAGTCCACTTAAAAGCCGCACCGCCGCCGCCGCCGCCTCGGTTATCCTTTAGCCGCTCGATGCAGTGATGTAATCGGGAGCGAGAGGCGGCCAAATCGAGTTTCATCAATCTCGACCCTCTTAATGTTTCGATCCGCGGACGAGGTCTATTTTAACGAAATTATGCTGCGTTTAAAAGTTATCGCTCTGCTAAGTGCCTCGGCTCTCTCTCTCTCTCTTTCTCTCTCGCTCGGGCTGCTTTTTTCTCCCCCAGCTTCCGCGGCCAAAGAGGCCTGGCTTCATTTATCATCGGCCGAGCTGGAGCTGCGGTGTGACTTTGCCGCGAGCGAGTAGTGTTCGATCGAATTAATTGTCCCGAAAGAGGGGGTTTCTCTCGGCTGTTAAATGATTTTTAGACCGTTACTTTGTCGTTTTAATCTTTGGTAAAGAATATTAAGTTTTCGGCAACGTTTTCTAAGTAAGATTGAATTCTTTGAAATCTGCCGGTAACGAATTAATCTATTTGTATCAGTGAGTACCCTTGAGCATTAATGAGTATTTATAGAAACAATTAAAAAAGAAACTGCGATATTAAAATGCGCAAGGAAGCTACATTATTTTCTATTTCAACAATACAGATACTCGTTCTCTCTAATCCTCCAAGATGATATAACGAGGCATTACGTTTCCCCTGCACGCATCTCTCCGCCTCCGATCTCTCAAGGGTATCGGAGCTCACACAGATGGGTAAAGAGCAAAACAGGGCTGTCCACGCGCCATTTGTCGAAACCCGAGACAACGAAGAGACGCGATGTTTTACGCAGAAACGAGCCGGGAACGACGGAAATAACATGTGCAGCCGCCGTGTGTGCGGTTGCCTCACCAGCCCTCCTCCGGGCGAACGGATAAAATTCAAGCTCCTTTCAGTCGCCGGCAGGAGTAACTGCCGAGAGCGAAGAAGGACTGCCGCCGAAAGAAGGCAAGACCTCTTCCGAGGAGCAAGATAGAATGCAGAAAAAGGAGCCGCAAAAAGCGGAAGTAAAGGATAGTCGCGCACCGAGAGACACGTGTAGAAGAAGGAGGAGAGAGAGAGAGAGACACACAAAGGATTAGCGAGGTGGGGGGGGGGGGGGTAGAGAGACTTGAAATTTAAGGCTGGGGAGGAAAAGAAAAATAGGCAGGTCGAAGAAAGGGGCGAGAGAGCCGCCTTTGAGTCCCGAGGAGTGCGATATGCTGAGCGAGGAAGCGAGAAACCCAGTTTGCTTACTTTTCGCTAAGTGCACTCTAACGAGCGCGGACTAATTGTCGGTGAGAGAGAGTAACCTGCGCCCGTCTCTATCTCCGTTCGGGGTCGAGGGGCTCGATTTTTTTTATATCGATGCGCGCCGAGCGCATACTCTCTCTCTCTCTCTCTCTCCTAAAAGGCAACTCGTTTTCAACGCCGAAAGGCTGACAATTCGTTCCGGTAAGCTCTGAAGGTCTCCGGGTCCCGGGGAAGTATCTGGTAACATTAACCTCGACGCCGCGCAACAATTGTCCTCCGAAATTCAGCCAAACGACACGCCGCAGGGGCTGATAATCCTCGCGAGCAGCATTCTTCAGCAGGCAGCACTGACCCGCGCAGCTTAGCCGGCCTAATGCGATTAAATCCTTTTCGGCCGCCGCAGCCTCGATGAAGCGGCGGGCGGCGTCGCGAAATCACAGTTCAGTCTCGCCTCTCCCGCGGAAACCCGCGAGCTGTGTCACACACACACACACACAGACACAAGGGGGGGGTATTAGGTATGCGCGCCGACGACGGCGCAGCCAAGTGCACAAAATTAAAGCGAGTCGGCTTGTGTGCCCGGCCCCGCTTGTATTTACGCGTCCCGTAAGCCGCTTATTAATGCTCGGCGATGCGGCGCCCCGTCGCCGTGCAGCGGAATAAAGAGTTAAACGGGAGGAGAGAGGAGGCAGACGGAGGGGCGCTGCGGGGAAATGAAGAAGCACGTAAGAGGATATCGGTAATCTGCGCGGGTACCGAGGATATCTGCCTCTTTTTGCGGGGAGACAGGCGAGGGGGGAGGGGGGCA
>UCOL01005694.1:0-11065 GCA_900474335.1 Ormyrus nitidulus | reverse complement strand
CATTGGTTCTTGAGAGTTTCATGCTCCACTTTAAAACATGCGCAATAAAATTTTGTATGTTGAAAATCGTAATCTTCCGTCTTTCATTGCAACTAATCTTATGTTGTTGTTTGTTTAGTTCGAGTTATTTCTATTTAAGCCCTATTGGAGTATGTATGACGTATCTCACGGGAGGACTCACCACACGTACTAGATACTGTTTGGGAAGTTTATTGCTTTGCTTGAACTTTCACTGGAATAAACTTTACCCGATTACGTACGGCTTTGTCCTTTGTAATACTTACACCACAGTCCAACAATTGATTCTTTCTGATTTGAAATATGAAGTTTGTGGGATTGTGTATGTTTTAGAGTTACTTGGGTATCTTTTTAGAGTAGCCTTTGGAAATCTAAATAGCCTTTTATTGCCTTTTGTATTCTTAGATATTCTTAATTCCCTTACTATTTTTAAACTACCATGTGAGGAAAAAGACATTAAAGACGTAATGCAGTCGATTAAGTACCTATTAAAAGACTATGTTTTACGGTCATTGGAGTACAAAGCCATATTTAAGGAAACACCTAAGAACACACTTTCTGAGCATAAGCATGTTGAAGATTCAGACTTTGAGAGTCAAAACTGTAACTTAGAGCATTTGGAAGAAGCAAGACGGAGTCCAACACACGTGAGTAGCGATTTTATTGTGGACCTAATGACACCTTTAATCCTTGTAAATATGGACAGGATATATTCATTCTATGCAATATCTTTAGTTCTACTCCCTACATATAAAACGCAAGTAATAGTCTTCGGTGTTGCATTTCTGTTTATTCTCCGTTTAAAGATCCTTTCTCTCCTGTTAGTGCCTTTTTGTAAAACCAATTTTTGTAATGGTTCTATTTATTTCAGATATCTATGCATTTTTTTATGCTTTTATGTATTTTTAAACGCATAAACGAAGAAAATCGAATACATTTATTTATTTGTTATTAAATTCTGCGACTAGCTTTTTAATTTTTTCAATCTTCATGTTTTTAGTGTTTTCTTTTTCAGCCAAATCTCTGACAATCTTCTTGTATTTCTCTGGATCGTCTCTTAATAGTTTTGAAGCATCTACATCCGCAGGTGAATCTATATTTGGATTTTCCAAAAGGATAACTAAAGACAAAAGGACAGTACGTATATTCTGCACAGGAGCCCATCTATCCTCGGGTGCACCACACCCTAAAGGGCCAGCAACATCTTCGTCTAGGATAGAAATACAAACCTTTCCATTGGGATAAATGTTAGGATGAAACATTTTGTTCAAAAAAGTAACTTTAGGGGGCCTAAGGGGATATTGTTCGGGGAACTCCATCTCCGCAAGTAGAACCTTGTCCTTGTATAGAGAATTTTCATCCCTTAAATAGAAACAAACATCCCAAACTTTGAAGGTTACATTTCCTTCAACCTCCCTTGGCTCGGCTATAAAGTACGTGTCTGTTTGTCGGTCTTCGTCTAACATTTCTTTTTCCTTTTTAAGTCTTTTAAAAGCTGTCTGTGACAAACCAAAACGACTCATTGGGGTTAAAATATAGAAAAAAATGTAAAAGGACATTGTAAAACCCCTTAATAAACACTTTATTGTACTTAATCCTTAGCATTGTCTATTCCACCCTCTGTGATAGCATAAATAGCCTCTGATTCCGGAAAGTCTGGAGAGTCGTAAATCTTGGCTACTCGTGTCTCGCCTCTCCCCTTTCGTAAATAAATTCTAGTCGTGCTTGCGTGAGCAAGAACGTGCCCTCCTATTGGCTTCTTGGGATCAGCCACGAATGTTAATCCACCACTTGGATCCGACATCATTTGGTTTGTGATAAAGACGGCTACATTATATTCTTCTGCAATATTCATTAACTTCGAGAGAAATTGATTGAGTTTTTGTTGTCTCTCTCCAAGTTCTCCTCTTCCACTGAAGTCTACTCTAAAAAGGGAGATTACGGAGTCGACAACTAAAAGCCTAAAACTATTAGGCTCTTCGCTGAACTTGGCCGATAGACTAGATAGTAATTCATTTTGGTGTTCTGAATTGTAAGCCCTTGCATAGATTACATTTTCCGATACTTCTTCAGGGTCCAAATTAAACCTAACGGCGATATCTCTGAGTCTTTCGGGCCTGAAGGTTCCTTCGGTATCAATAAATGCAGCCTTTCCTCCACAGCCACCTTGTTCCTCCGGTAATTGGACGGCTACACACAAAGTTGTGGCTAGTTGTGTCTTCCCAGTTCTAAACTCACCAAAGGCCTCTGTAATACTCATAGTTTGAATTCCCCCTCCTATAAGGCTATCAAAGTCTGATGCCCCAGTCGTGATCTTAAACACCTGGCTTCGTTTTACAGCATATGCACCAGCTGTCATGAAATCAATTTTAAGAGCTTTGCTGACTGCCTCTTTGATTTTATCTATCTTTATATCCGAAAGGCCTTTAATCTTATTTAAAGTTTTTTTGGGTGCCATCAATACTCCTTTAAGTGTACAAATTCCAGCTTGTCTTAATTTTACTATGTCTGGTTGTCCAACACCATAGGTACATAAGGTTTCTACCAATAGTAAATCCTCTTCTTCTTGAGCTGATGTATTTAATGGAACGTGTGATTCTGCCTCTAGCATTAATTGCATAAAAACAAATTGATTTTAAGCTTTTTGCATAAAGCATAAAAATGACTTTAATGCGTTGTTTTCAGTCATATGCGAGCAATATCCTTGTGCAATTATTAAATCTTCAATATCTGCCTTATATAAACTTGAGAATCTATTATATCACACTAGCTGTCATAACAAATTTAGATAAACTTATTTAAAAAGATTAACAAACTACAAAATGGTCATACACAAAACATTTATTTTTCTAATTTAAAATCCACCTTTCTTTCTTTTCTGTGAAATCACAGAACCTTTTTGACTATCTAGTGTCAAGCTTTTGACGGCTTCACGTCCTAAAATCTTATCTACATCTTCCTTTAACATTCTATTCAAATCATTTGGTAAGAATTCAAGTTTCTCTTTTTTTATTTTATTATAAGTTGACTTCCAACTATCAAAATCATTTTCTACAAAAATAACATTTGTGAAATCCATTTCACGTTGGTAAAAACAAACCTTTATCTCCTCAACGAACAAGCCATTTTTGTAAATCTTTATATATTCACCAATATTCAAATAAACCACATTTTTATAAGCATCAAACTCAGTTATACGTTCGTTGTATGTGACCGAAAAATTGTTTAAAGGATTGGCGAGTTCAAAGTATCTAAAATTGTCTTTAAAATCGTAGACTCTTACGACATCACCCACTGTATATTTAAAATCCTTATCGTAATGAGAAATATACTTTTTCTTATTGACCAAATCGAAAAAGGTTAGTCTGTGCTTGCCTTTCATAACTAAAACATTCTTGTATATCTCAAATGAATCAAGCTGCCTGTCCGATGGCCCTGAAATGATTTCTATTTGTTTTTCATCCAAATCAAGAATAAACAAGACTTTAAATACACTGTGTACAACAACTTTCCTATCGTACCAAGAGACAATTCCATTAGCTAAGACATTAAGTTCGACTCTTTGGACAAGCTTCAAGTTCTTAAAGACCTTAATTGTTTTATAATTCTCTAAAATTATAAATTCTCCTAAATTATTTTCTGTCACGTCAGTCGGCAAAACTCCCCACTTTTGTAGATTCACGAGATCAAAAGTGATTAAATTGCTTTTAGTGAACATGCAAATCGTTTTATTAACCTTTTTAATCTTTTCTATTTTATCTTTGAGTCTAAATGAAACATTGATCTTACCGTAAACCCTAACAATCTTACGATGATAAAGTTCAAGAACATTGTCTTCATCGATAGCCATAAGAATATGCTTTGCACGACAGGCATGTAAGTTGACGGATCCTTTTAACACGGGCTGGAGGTCTATTCCTGTGTCTATTGGTTTATATTTCGGGAAAACATACTCAGTATGATAATATGGTCGATTTAAGCCATGTTCAATTAATTCAATGATTTCAAATGACTCAATCGAGTTCTTAATTGTGAATTCGGAGTGTAGTTCAATAAACTCCAATACTTTATGATCCATGTTCCACCTACTTGATTTAGGAAGGTGTGCTTTAAGAGAACATTTCTCTTCATTAGACACTGTGATTGGTGTAACATCGTTTGTCCAAGGAGGGACAGCTTCTTCTATTCCCAATACAAAACTAGTGCCACTGTCCTCGCAAGGACCAACAACATCCAATTCTGCTTCTTTTAACTTTTCGGTTAAATAAAAAACAATATCATTAACCTCCGAGTCTTCACAGTCGTTATAAGTATCTAAATTCGGACCTTCTTCTCCCGAGGCTGTTTGCTGTTCCAGACACTCTAAAACAACATTTAAATCTTCAGAAAGCTCTAAATTCTTCTTTTGGAGGTTCAAAACTTTCCTAGATTCCTTTTTTGGGAACATAAAGGGTGTTTACGTTAAGATATTTATTATTTTTTAGTTTCTGACCAGAAAGATCCCCAAGTCCCCATAAGACACAACAGTACATTCAATTTCCTCTCCTACTTTCATTAGATCTGGTATAAATGTTTTTGTGTTTATGTCTTGTAGCTTTATAAATCCCAAAAACGGTATTATAGTAGGTGTATTTTCAATCTTGAAAATCTCTAAAGTACACAGAATCAATGTAGTTTTTAGTACTTTGGCCATGCAAACACATCCTAAGTTCGGGTAACCAAAGCTCTTATAGGGCTTATTATCTATTAGCATACATTCGGTTTCTTCTCCTGGGAATTTAAACATGTGGGTCTAACAAACACAAAGTAAATTTCAATTTGATTTTACAAAACCAAAACGCTTTCCTTTCGTAAATTGCCAGCAATAAAAGCTTTAAATAATTTTTATTCTTGATTTTTTTATTAAAATTATCCCCGCATGTTGCAAGCCATGAAATATTTGGAGGAAATTACAATAAAAGGAGACGAAGCAATAGAAACACAATTGGAAAGCTTAGACTTAAAAAATGTCTTTCACGTTATGTGGGTGTATAGAAACATAGTAGACATCCATAGACATTCCAAATCTAGATTTGAAGAGATTATACAGGACTTACAGAATGTGAAAGTGAACGATTTTTATCCGGCCGGCATAATTTTACAATTTCTAAGCCAACTGGTTGTGCGAATATACAAAATAGAGAGTGGCGATGAAGAAATGGAGTACATTAAAAAGGCTTGTGGGTACCAAACACTTAAAACAGAAGAAGATCTCAGTGATCTAAAGGCCTTTATTTTTACTTTATGTAAGTCTATTGTGGGCCTTCATACTAAAGAAGTGGTTGATATAATGGCTCTTGCGTATGAAGTAGACGGTAGCAAAGATTTTGATGAGCTTTTTGGAATATTTGAAGAAAGCAAAGACATTTTAATTGAGCTTCACTTACACAAAGTAAGGATACACCGGAAGAAGACTGCAAGAAAGGCAAAAATGAAAGAAGCTGATGATAAAAGTGAACCTCTAGAGTTTAAAGATGAAGAATATAATTTATCAAAGGACATGGAGAAACTTAATTTAAAGGAAGGGGGGCTCAACACGATAGGAGACGAAAAGCCCTTTGGAGACATCGAAGAGTATCACCTTAATAAGGCAAAAGAACTTCTCATGGGCTTTACTAATCCATCTCTCAAGTTTTATATTGAAAATTTATCGCTTTTCTTAAGCCTGAGGTACGACGAAGAGATCCTTAAGGAGTTTGTTACGTACACGACGGGTGGCTACAAATGTATTTGCGCTTCTAAAATATTCAAGCTTACTACTTTGAAGACGGACAAACTAGACTATTTAATTTCAGCTATGGAAGGTGCTGAGAAGGAAATTCTTAGGGCAAGTGGACTTAAAGCCACACCGCAAACCTTTAAGATGTATATTAATTGGTGCGTCTCGTCTTTACAAGGTATTTCTATAGCCTTAGTTTCTGATTTTGTAGATATTGCTAAAATTTATATCGTTTTTGCTAGGCAGTACAAAAATGAAGCCATGGCAAAACTGTTTACATTGCTATGGAACTGTAATATAAAAAATGTAGAAGAGGAAGTGAAAGGGGCACTTTTAACATCATTTACCGAGATTGTTGAGATTTTATTGGGTGTTGACAAACACGGGAACCCCCCTGAAGACGTTGTTGAGTCTTTTAATAAAATCAATAGCTTTATGGACACACAAGTTGATATTAAAAATACGTTTGAGAAGGTCATAGAAGAGGTAAGACATTCGCTCCCGTTAAAAAAAGTCTTTATTTATCATTTAGAAGCCTTAAGATATTTTGATCATGATCTAATTTTACACTTCTCAGAATCTCTTTTAGTAGATTTAGATCTTGATTGGCGATATCGAATGAACATACTAGAAGAGACCAGTAAACACTCTAAAGCCCTTAAAATAGATTTTAGCAATATTGTAAAGTGCTTTATAAATGACAAAGTGTTTCTCGTAAGGATGAAAGCTAAAGAATTACAAAATCAACAATAAATCTAATGATAATAATCGAAATAACAACTTCTACAATTTAACAAAATCTTATTTTTATGAACCTCCTTTTATTTTAAACGATCAATTAAAATCAAAAGATAATCAAACCGTTATCTTTACTTTAAATTAATAGCATCAGCAATCGATTTAAAATCAAAGATCTTTTTAGGTTTCAAAAGAGAACAAACTTTAAGATCTCCCAAGGATCCCTCGTAGATGCGTCCTTTCTTATCGTAAAATTCCAAAAGGCCTTTCCACATTTCGTGTTTCATTAAAGTCACTGGATTTCCAATTATGATAAGGCCATGTTTAGCTCTTGTTAGTGCTACATTCATTCTTCTCTTGTCCCCTACGAAGCCAATGCCTTGGTATAGATTAGATCTAACCAAGCTTACAATTATAAAGTCTTTTTCTCTTCCTTGGAAACCATCGACATTGCTGATCTCCAAGTTACCGGGCTCACTTCCAAATATACGATTAAGGATGTGAGATCTCTGTCCCTCGTACGGTGTTATCACGCCTATTTGACTTTCGGTTATTCCAGATTTAAATAAATGCCTTATAATGTTCTCACAGTACAGGGCTTCCATTTGGTTAATAAAAGATGTACCACTGGCACTGACTTCTTCTTTGCCATAAAAAGAGTAGAAGAAATTAAGGGGTATGCCAAGGTTGAATTTATAAAATGCCCGTTCGCCCGTTTGTAGCTCACCACCATAAAATGTTTCTGATGGCCACTCGCACAAGTCTGGATGCATACGGTACTGCAAAGAAAGAATGTATGGACTAACGCCAATAGAAAGAAGCCTTTCGAAAAGACTTTGCTTAAACCCACTTTTAGCCACCTTCTTGGATAAAATAGTAGGACCCAATTGCTTATGGTCTCCAACCAGAACAAGTTTAGTGCATCCATAAACCAAAGGTATTATGTTAAGAGGCTCTGTAGATTGCACTGCCTCGTCAACAAGGACACAAGAAAATTTCATTTTGTTAAACAGTTTCTGGCCTGCTGTTACACAAGTACACGTAATAACCTCGGCCTGTGAAAGGAGTGCCCGCTTTAGATTGTCATTTTCATCATCACTGCCATCCTCATAGCTAGTACTTACTGTCTTACTAAGTTCTTGAAATTCTTTTAGATTTTCGTGAAGTGATAGAAAACTAACATCAGAGTGTGTGTACTCACGCCTTCTACTCATAACTCTGAGGACACGAAGGCCCGTCTTATGAATTTTGAGAGTTAATTGATCAACTGCTGTATTAGACGGAGCCACAACTAGTACCTTTCCCTTAAATTTTTTAACATAATTGTAGACAATTGAAGCCGATACCAAAGTCTTTCCCGTCCCCGGTGGTCCTTGAATGAGTGTCACCTTTCTACTTAGGGCCGCCTTTACAGCTGTCTCTTGGAATTTATTCAAAGTAGGAAGATTGGGACACATTAAAATGCCATAATCATCCTTTATATGTTCCTTTTTCCCTTTTAAAATATACTCAAATACTGTGCCTTCTTCGTTAAGTGCCTTTGTTTTCTTCTTATAATTCGCATACAGTTTATTGAGAGCCCAAAGCATTCTCTCGTAACACACGCCGCGCCAAATATACTCTACTGTATATCCACTCCTCGGATATTCGCCTGGTACATCAACCTCAAACTTCAGTTCTTCCGAAAAACTATCATTGGATATAAACCCCGTTATAACCAACCCACTCTTATGTGTAAGCTTTATCTCATCACCAACGTTAATCTTAAGATCCGCATCAGCCCGGTGAAAATAGAAATACCCGTATTTCATATTATCCCAGCGGACAACAACATTTAATTGCTTGAGACTTTCTTTAATCTCCTTTTCTTTTTTGCATTCAGCATTGATAAGCGTGCTAAATATTTTGACATACTCGTCGGCTTCAAATTTTGGCTTAACACATGGCAGCACATAAGAACATTGTTCTTCTATTTCCGTCATTTGTTGTTTAGTAAGTTTCTTTGTATTTTCAACAGTGGGGCATTCGAGAATGGTTAGACATCTTTCTTCAATAACACTGGGAGCCTCGGGCATACAACACCGACAGTATATTTTTCCCTCCTCTGACTTACACAACTTAAATACATTATCCTCACCACATTTGCAACATAAAATATTCACATTTTCAATCTTGATGGTCTTGTGTTTGGTTTTAACCATGTGAAATACAATGTGCGAAATAGAAGAAGAACTTCTAGTGTTGCAAAAGAACTTATTGCAATTGATGCATTCGACTAGACAAGCGGGTAGATCGCAATAACGACACTTCATGGGGGTATTTACAAAAATTGTTAAAATCTAGAAAAATACACAAAACTTTTAAAAGTCGCGAACAAAAGATTTTCGGCTCTCGCAAACTTTTACAAATCGCTTGTCTGCAGCCCATGAAAAAAATTATTCTGAAAAATCTTAATTATCTATTTACAGTTGCAATGCCCTTAAGAGACACAGAAATGCATCCTAGAGTAATCAAAAGGATGGTAGAACTATCCCAAAAGTATCTCATAAAGATACCAATCGTGATAAAAAGATCTTTTTGTAAAAAGTGTTATACATTGTGTATTCCTTTGGTCTACTGCAAGACAACAATAGATAAGGAGGGTAGGAATTATATTTGCACAATCACATGCAGATGTGGCGCTCTAAAAAGATATCCCTTATAAATATTTATTCATCAGTTTGCGTTCGCTTCCTTCTATTTGGCTGCCTTTGTTGCATTGACCTTTGTAAAAAATAAATGACTATATTAAAGATTGGTCCTATAGCACAAAGTATCCAAAAGTAGGCAACACTCTCTTTATCTTGCCAGGGGACCTTTACATTCATTCCCTACAGACCAGCTATAGTTTGGCAGGGAAGGAAAACAAAGGCAATCTGGGTAAACCTGTTCATAGCCTTATTCATAAGATTTGCCTCTCTAGATTGTTCCATGTCTACTAAAGCTAGAAATAAATCTTGTGATCGCTCTAATATCTCATTATGTTCTACTGCTATCTTTTCCTGTCTTTTGAAATCGATATAGCAATCCTGCAGGAGATCTAAAATTTTCTTTTGGACTTTTCCGTTTGTTTTTATTAAATTTTCTAGTATTACAATCTTTGGCCTTATAAACTGTCTAAAATTGTACAGTTTATAGACCATTTCAAAATTATTCTTCAGATTGTCAGTCATTTCATAATTTATACTCTTTGAAATGGCCTTTTCTGCAGTACTTTCGGGCTTTACATTTTCCAATACGTATTTTACATCTTGTAAAAACTCGATAATAATCGAATAAAAGACCCAACCAGGCCACAAAGTAGTATACTGGGAAATAGTTGAGAGAAAGTTCAAGATGTCTTTGATTCCACTCCACTGTTTGTCATGAGTTGTGATAATAAAATTTTTGAAAATAAGAATGTTGAAGTCTATATCTTCAGTGGATAATTCACAAGTGCTTAAAAGCTTAAGAGAAACGAAGATATAGTTCTTAAAGAATTCAAGTTTTTCTTCTGTATTCTTCTCTCTTATATCTACAAGAGTTATATCATGCACACCGAATTGGGTGCTAAGAATCTCTAAGTCCGACTCCGATGGATTGAAAATGTTTATCCAATAAAATTTATTCTTTAGGATCTGCGAATCACGAAAGATATTGTCTGACTCTAACAACTCTGTTTCCTTAGAGTAATAAATATACTTTAGACCCTTAAGACTTCTATATTTGCAAAAATCCACTATTCTGTGAGAGCTTCTCTTATACGTATCGATGTTTTCATCCAGATCTGAATTGTATTGCTCATAACCCACGTTATAAAGCATTCTGTAAATGTTTTGATTGTCTTTACCCTTTTTCATCTTCCTATAAATCGTAATAATCTCATAGATTGCGTCTAAGTTGTGGTTTTTTTCTCCACCTCTTCCCATTATGGTTGTTTAAATTTGTTTTTTTTTTATTTGTGGATCTTAGAATCGTGATTAGTTTAAAGGATCGTAACATCCGCAGATATACGGCTTAAACCTATAACTTTACAATATTACTTACGTTTAAAATGAAATCTAAAGTGAGCAATATTGTAAAAATGTTTGTATAGTTCATTATCATTTCTATTTAATATCGAAAACTCCCCAATTTGTTTCATTGTATATTTCAAATTGATTATAAAAAAGGAGAAAAAAACTTAGACACGCATAACTTTCAAGTTCGATCTATGGCCTTATTATTGCCAAATATAGACAAAAGTATAAACAAATTTTTAGTGATGTAGATAGTTGCGTTAGGCCATTGACTCTAATTTAAAATGGGCATTACTGATTATGAGGATTATTTATTTTTCTGTAATACAAATTGCCGTCATTTAAAAAATAAATCCATATATTTTAGATGCGCTTCCCTGCTATCTATTATAAACTCTTTTTATTAATATACTCGCATATTTTGAATATTATCGTCAAATATACGAAAAAGTAAATGAATTATTGTTTAAAACGTTCGATCTGGAAAGTGCAATGTTTTAAAGCGGTGTTACGT
>UCOL01005693.1:0-11051 GCA_900474335.1 Ormyrus nitidulus | reverse complement strand
GAATTCATTTTTAAGTACGCGTGAGAAAGCGCGGATTAAACCGTTCCCATTTATGTCAGCAGTTTCGTGATAGTTCGTGTTATCAGTGCTGGTCACCTGAGACCTAGCCGCTGCAACACGAACTTGAACTTCATTTTCAAGATGCAGAAATTATATTTTTTCAGTCACTCGTTAGAAACCATGGAGAGCAGGTGCCTCCCTGTGCATCCCACGGAAATTGCTCTCCTTAGTTTATTAAATTGTGGTAGCGACAGCGACAGCGACGAAAGCATCATATCAATCGGCCGCGACGAAGTTGTACCTTACATAGATACAACCGTGTGCAGCAGCAGTGATAGTGTGTCAATAATATCAGTGGGTCGCGAAGATTTTATAAACAGTGAAAGTAGTAACTATAATAGTGCAATAGTCATAAACAACAATAGTGAAAAGTGCAACTCTACATGTTGCTCCAGTGAGTGGTTAATAGTTAAAAACAATCTGCTTAGTTTAAAATTAGCAAGAAGCTTTAAAGGTTTCACTAGGGAGGAGCAAAGGCCTCCTCCTCATATAGAAAACTTTTTAAAAGTTTCGCGAAAAACCGAAAACTCAAAGATTAATAGACAAGTGAAGTGCTACAAGTGCAGCAAGAAATTTTGGAAACAGCCAACCAAGTCTCGACGGTGGAAACGGCGCAAGGACGGGTGGACCTGTCCCACGTGTTGAATTTGGTGAGTAAATTTATTTTATAAAGTGTAGGAGGAGAGAGAGAGAGAGATCAGTGCTCGTCCGCGAGAGCTCTTTCCCCCCCCCCCCTCGTGCGCACTGCCCGCCGCCAGGTACCCTCCCCCACCAGTTTGCTGACTCGGCAACACTTTGGAGCTGTTTGTCTGCTTCAAAGTGTTGCCATAACTACTGCCGATCTCCAGAAGGAAGGAAAATGATAAGGAGATGACGAGGAGGCAGTCTTGGCCCGACAACAAA
Organism: Ormyrus nitidulus; assembly: GCA_900474335.1. NCBI lineage: Eukaryota > Metazoa > Arthropoda > Insecta > Hymenoptera > Ormyridae > Ormyrus > Ormyrus nitidulus. The sequence continues at coordinate 10,088 of UCOL01005693.1, read as the reverse complement.
AGGGAAAAGACCGTGCCCACCCCTCTCTCTCATTTATAATAAACTTAATATCGGAGCTTTAACATTGAAATTGTCGTCACAATCCCTCCCCTTCACATCGGTTCCCCACGTAACAGATGCAATAGTTCACGCTGGGAACGAAAACCTCTTCGATTACATGAATCAAGTAAGAAACTTGAGAGACGCGATACTAGACCGCATAAGATACGACTCAGATTTGAAGCCTACACGGCAACAAACGGAAGATGTAGATCGCGACGCTATCGACAGTTTTCGCGATGGCTTACCTCCCGAATTTAGAAACCGACTAAAATCTCCCCGTGGACTTACACTTATCGAAGTTTTTGATGATGCGACAGAAGCAGAAAAAGAAATGATCCGTGATTTTAGCAAACATGGGCGTCCTTGGGACAGGCGACGTTATAGCAGAAAATGAAAAAGGGTGTGTCTCTCTCTTACAATTAGTAAGCAACCACAACGATTTTAGTGTAGAGATAGTTTTACCGGAGATTAGAATGCACAAAGAAAGCAAGATTGCGAAATCGTGTGTTACGCGACTTTACTGACGGTATAAGCAAGAAGCTTCCTTACAAAGATAAAGATGGGAAGAGCAGAGACCGCGAATCATGTTTGATAAATTCTCTCAGCGAGACTAAAAATACACTTAGTACGAGTTTCGAAAACGTGATAAATGACAAGGACGTTTCCGAATATGATTCTTTTCATTCTGACGCGAAGTTCGAAACCTTGGTTGCAGAAAGTATGACTAAGCAACCTATAGACACGGTAAGCGTGCATCAAGATAACAGAATCTCTGAAATTCGAATTTAAGGAAGCTTTTGGTTTACAAAATTTAAATTTTCAGTGCGTGAATTTGAATTTGCAGTGCGCGAATTTTCTGACGAGACAATAGGCGTTTGATTTTCTTTAAATTCCTGAGAATCGCGATTCCCGTTTGAAGTTGGGACCGCTTTTTCTACCTCATAATTTGGCTGCTAAGTTTATAAGCAGTGCAGTTACAGAAAAAGGAGAGTTTGACCGAACATTTACTAATGGGGTGGTATTTCGTGTGCATCAGCAGTATCCCTCTTATGCTTTCGCTATGGTCCTTGGGTATTATCACATTCACCTGTTAGTCCTTACATTAACATATCAAATCAGTGGAGTTGAGATTGGCGCGGGTATGCGATTAGATTTTCCTACTATTACAAACGTTACCATGGTCGATTCATCTAATACTCTGATTTGATTCGAGGAACATAAGGTGGACGCTTATGTGCTTGCACAGAATAGAGCTATTGATTATATGCCAATCCTAAGGGTATTCATTAACGGCTCAAACTCAAGCGCTGTGACTAACCATTCTGATTTATACCCTTCAATCATGAGTTTCCTTGAACATTATTTTACAAAATTATTAACTGATAATACTAACGAGTCCCTTTTGGAGATTAAACAAATAAGTTCGGTAGCTGCATGCAAGCACTTCCTTAATAATGGTTCCTTGTGTAACGAAGGTATTGCTACCTGTCAGGTAGCACTAGCTTCGTTAGGTGAGTGAGCCGCGGAGCTCCCCCTCTCTCGAGCGAGCGTTGCTAGGGGCAACGCGTGCTGGCCCGCGTTCGCGCGCGGCACTCGTGCTAGCCCCACTTTCCTAATTTTTCCTACTTTCTCCCGACTCTCCAAGGGTATAAAAATCGGCACTTGAGTGTCGATTATCAGTTCTCTCGGCGCCTTGAGCCGAGCTCTCTTCCTAGGAGGCTGTGTTACCCTGAGTACTGACCAGGTTAACGTAGTAGAACTCATAAAATCTAGAAGCTAGAAATCTAGAGAGATAATTTCCTTACGGGCTAGCACGTGAACGCGTTAATTATTTATAAGTCCATATTGTGAGTCCGAGCTTTGCTGTTTTTGTTTCAGAATCGACAACTAAGCGACAGGAGCTCTAAAAGCTGTTAGATTGTAATTATTTAAGTTTGTAAGAATAAATAGTTAAGTTTATTGTTAAAATTTAAAATCTGAGTTTACACACAAATTCTATTACCTTTTCAAACCTACGAAATTCCCATATCTAGCACCGCGAGGGGTGAGCGAGAGCCTTGATCTCGCAGGGATAGCCGAGTGAGATTGGATCGTAGTGAGCAGCTATTATTAAGACAATTAATCAAGGTATTTGAGTACTGATCAGATATTTCGGTTGCGTCCGTCGAAAATCAGAGAACTGATCTGATATTTCGACAAGAATGTTACATGGCGTCCGAACATAATTAACCCTATATGATTTTTTGGTTTATACAACTCAGTCGCGTATATTAGTTTTTTTTGTAGTAGTAAGTACATAGTATTTAAGTAAGTAGAATTTAAGTTTAGTTTTATTATTACTTGTTATTAGATTGTTGTAGTTTAAGTTATCTTATTGTTAAATTTTCGTTTATTTAGTTAAGATATCGGGATGATTCCGGATTTAACACTGGCGACACCTGAGCGCCAGGTCATAAAATTAATAGAAGAGTTGTGCGAAAGAGTATTTTTACTAGAATTGGAAAAGAAAAAACGGGAAAAATCCGGTAATTTTTTAGAACAATGCGTGCAAGATATGCACAAATGCATTAGCGAACTTGAGATAGGTCTCGAGGAAATGCAGCAGGATTTAACAGTCCGCAAAGCCGAAAACATATTATTAAACGTAGAGAAATTAGAAAACACGATTGAAAAAACAAAGAAACATATTTGGAAACGGATTAGCAATCTAGAACAGAAAATTGAAAAATTTGAAAAAACGTTACATCGCGCGTAGGAAAATGATACATTGGATTATTAATTTTATTTTTTTTCTGCAGTATTCATTAAAATCTTTTCGGTATTTCGGATTATTATCATGTTATTAATTTTTTAAAATCTCGCGTAGAAGAAAATTTTTTATTAGTTTAAATAAAAGGTCGTTATTAAATAACGATATTTTATAGAGAAAACTATTTTTTTTCCTTCAACCGTGCATAACTCCGCGAATTTTAAACTTTTGGTACGGAAATCCCAAGTGAACTTGAAAGCCTATTTCATGGTCTTTTATTTGCACCGCTCTGAACGTCGATTGACCGAAAGAATAGTTTTTTTTTTCATTTATTATACAAGATGGCGACCTGGCCGCCGGTTTCATGGGTTTACGACCTAAGGTAAAACGAATTACTAGAGAAACTAGCGAAGCACAATATACTTAACTCGGGAACAGTAGCAGATCTCAGGAAAAGATTGGTAAAATATGTCAGAGACAATCCGGCACAATTCGAAAATAAACCCGGTAACGAAATTAAATTATGCGACAACGTCACAGGCAACGTCGACACCAGTAGAGCGAGATGCGGCGAATTCGCTACTTTTGTAGACCTCTTCGACTCAATTTTTGCAAGTAAGCCAATAGCGGCCGTCCTCAAGAATAATTTGCCAGTCCCACCAGTGGGCGACCGTCTTAAGCTGATTCGCGAATACCACCAAGCAGCCCTGGGCGGGCATCGCGGCAGGTCTAAAACTTATAGCAAAATAGCCAGCGATTTTTACTGGAAGAATATGCGCCCGGACGTGAATCAATTCGTCGCCCAGTGCGCAACTTACATCAGCAATAAGCTAGTTAGGGTAAAAACTCGACAACCGCTGCTTATTAGCAACACACCATCGCTGCCATTTACGCAGATTGCGCTGGATTTTTACGGACCGCTGGAAACTTCAAATCGCGGCAAAACAAGTACATTTTATCAATCCAGGATATGCTCACAAAATACCTCGTCCTGGTCCCGTCAAAACACGCAAACGCTAAGGAGGTAGCTCGCGCGCTAAAAGAAAAAGTAATTTGCGTATTTGGCCCTCCGGCGGCGATCATAACCGATTAAGGGATCCATGTCCAAAACAAAACGTTGAAAATTCTGGCAAAAATTTTTGGAATCGACAAGTTCTCTACAACTGCTTATCACCCGCAGTCTAATGGATCCATAGAAAGGATGCATCACACACTCACCGAGTATTTAAGGAAATACGTGAAAATCGTCTCCGATTGGGACAAATGGACAGCCATATGCCAACACGCTTACAATTCGACCGTGCACGAGAGCACGCGGTACACACCGCATGAACTCGTATTCGGCATAAAACCTCGAACCCCGTCCAGTTTCCCACGGGAAAGCGACGACGTAACGTACAACGAGTACATAAAACATATGACAACAAACCTCACTGACCTTCAGACGGCTGCGGCCATGAACTTAGTGCAGTCTAAGTACCGGTCCAAGTATTATTATGACCGAAAATTAAATATTAAACACTTTCGCGAGGGGGAAATGGTATTTTTGCTGAAGGAACTAAAAAAAGGTAAATTCAGCAAAGAATATCTAGGGCCATTCGAGATCGTAAAGGTCAATAGGAATACGAACAACATGACTATTAGAAACGATATTACTGTCAAAACCGTGCACGCAAATAAGTTGCAGCGTCCGAGCGAGATTGCCAGATTGGCAGACGAGCATTCGGGCGAATCCGGGGAGTAAACGTTTTTTTTACCGTTTTATTTTTGCACGGCACCGGACGCGCCGTGCAAACAAAAAACAAAATATAAAGGAAAGTTATAAAGTAATATGTAAAATAAGAGTGCACCGGAAAGCCAGCAAAATCTTAAGAAGGAAGCAGGTTTACGGGAACTATCAATTTATTTTTTTTAGGTGGCTCTGCGTTTTAGCAGGGGCAAGGGTAAACCAGCTAAATGCAGAAGAATCCCTCAGGTCAATTCATCATTTAGATCATAACTTGGGGCTAATTACAGAAAAAATAGCGCCGCTGGCCACCTCCAGCACTGACTGGAAAATTATACAAAAAATAAATTTAAGATCTTACTTTAAAGCGAGCGCGGAGCTACCCGATCGCATGGCAAAAATCGTTTTCTCGTGCGGGCTGAGATGCGCAAACGAAAATTTGTTGGATGAAGCCGCAGCGGCGGCACGACAAGCCGAGAGAGTACTAGACTTAATCCTCGTACATAGCCCGGCAGAGGAAACCCGTCGCGTTCGAAGATCATTGTTACCCTTCCTAGGCTCTATCCATAAATTCCTGTACGGAACCTTAGACGAGGCCGATAAGGAAGAGCTTTTAGCGGCGATAGAAACGATAGCGGAGGACGCCCGCGCGACAGCGGCCCTTCTTGCGAATTAGACGGAAATTGTCAAGCGCGAGCTGCTCGAGTTAAATGAGCAGGTAGCTAAATTGGAGGCCGCTACGGATGTTTTGGTGAATAAGACAACGGCCCTAGGTAAGGAAATAAACATTATAAACGCAATCACCAGCGCGAAAAACTGCCTCCTCCAGTTCAATTTAGAAACCGAGACGCTGACCGACGCCATTCTCTTCGCGGCTAAGGGCCTAATTCATTCGCGCATGATAACCCCGGAGACAATTGTACAGGCAGCCACAACGGTAAAAAATACGGTTACGGACGCTAGATTCCCGATTCCGGAGGAAGGGTTGTCCGCGATCCCGATAATGAAGATATCGAAATTAACAGTCTTATTCGCTAACGAGTCGCTAATATACCATCTAGCAATTCCGTTGCTAGCCGTGGAGAGATTTAACTTATTTAAAGCTTCACCCTTACCGGCGGCTCAGCGCGTGTTTAACATCTCAAATATAGCGGCCTACGTGTGGCCGGAGTTCACTTATTTTGCAGTAAGCGACTCCAATCGTACGTATATGCCGCTTCGGCCAGAAGAGGTTACAGGGCTGCGTAAGCTAGGAAGCTTAATGATCGCCGTGGACCCAGGGCAAATCCGAGAATTGGGGGAAAACGTCGCGTGCGAAATAAAAATTGCGCCCGGAAAGAACATACTTCTCCCAAAAATGTGCGACGTTCGAGTTAGGCAATTTAGGGACACTTTTTGGCTAAGACTACACAGAGCCAACGCGTGGGTCTTTTCGACCAAAACACCAGAGGTCCTATTCGTTCAATGCCTGCGTTCAGAGCAGCTTACCGACGAAATAAACGGCGTTGGGATACTCGAGCTTCGCCCCGGTTGCTCTGCCCATACGTCTAATGCGCGGCTGACGGCGTCGCGATCGATCACCGCACAACTGAACGAGTCGCTGTTCACGACCGTTCAGTTTAACATCTCAGGAGTTTTGGCGGTGCTTAATGAGTCGGTCTACGCAGAGGCCGAGCTAGAAAAAGCCATCGCGACCGAGGCGGACAGTCGCGTTAGAGGGCTGCACGGCGGAAACTTAGAACACCTAGAAGCGGGTGCGCGGTTGCACGAAATAGCAAGCAAAGCGCGCGAAATTGCGCACCATAAAGCTACAGCAGACGAATTGCATAACCTCGGGAACCATACGGCAACCTTCGGCTTTTCGTTATCGGGTGGCCTGCTGATTTTAGGAGCAGTGATCGCGATAGGGTACTTTATGTATTGCCGACGCGCAAAAGACCCGATCAGTCGCCTGATCAAACAGCAGGAAAACTTGATAGCTCTAGACCAATTGCGCAACTTTTCACAGGAAAGAAGAGCCCGGTCGACTGATGCTTTAGTGTAAAAAAAAAAAAAAAAAAAAATACTAATATTGCTGTACGTATAGGCATTCAGTCGCGAATATCCGAAGCAAGCTTAAATTACTGTAGACTAAGACCTTCGAGAGAGCGTTTCTGTGTGAGCAAATCCAAAACGATATCTTTTTGTTCCTTTTTTTTTTTTTTTTTCTCTCTTTGCTGAAAGTCACCGGCATTGTCTGAGCGCACCTTCTGCCCAAGCTTGCTCGCGGGCTCTCGCTCAAGTAAAAGTACGAAACGTGTCTCTCGTTAAGAATTGTTTAGATTGTTCTATTTTGAATATAATCGCTATTAATAGACATTAGTAAGATATGTTTCATTATGTTATAAATAAAGATGTCATTTACATCATAATACCTCAAAAAAAAATGAATAAATAAATAAATAATAATAAAAACAGAAAAAAAAAGCCAAGCTCGTAACAAGGAGCGGGGACTCGGTCGCGCGAGACCAAATTGCCTATAATAAGAATTAGTGTTAAGACTTACAACATTACTATTGTATTACATTATAATTACATTACAATTACTGTAACATCTAGCGAAGCAAATGTTAGATTAAGCATACGCGATGAACCGATACGAAATGATAACCAATTTTGTTCTTCTGATTTATGTTTTAGAATCGGCAAATAGCGGCGACCACAATTTTGGGAGCTTTTGTTTTAATAGGATAGTTAGAGTATAGTATAAGGAAAATCATTAGTAGATATTAGTATTAGATTAGTATACTTAAAATTAAAAATTGTCTTAATAGAGATATAAAGGATGATTCCGGATCTTTCTCTATCCTCGCCAGATCGTCGAGTCGTACGATTATTGGAAGACGTCTGCGCAAGGGTATATACTTTAGAAATGGAAAAACAGCAACGCGGAAGATACGTTGCGTTTTTCGAAGAATGCTTTCAAGATGTACATGGACGTCTCACGGCACTAGAATTAGGGTTAGAAGAGGCGCAAGAGAAACAAACGGTTTCAGAAGCCGAAAATATTTTAATGAGTAATGAATTGGAAAAGTTAGAGAAGTCATTTTCAAAGAGCAAGGAACAAATATGGAAAAGAATAGGGAGGATAGAGAAAGAAGTACATGATTTAGTTGTACAATTTGACAAATTAAAGTTGTAGAATTTTTATTATATTTTTTTTTCTCACGATTATTATGAAGTTTCAGTTCGCGGCTTACATTAGTTGCTCAGGGTAATTAATAATATTAGTTGATTCTCCGTAAAGTTACAGGTGGAAAATTTAGTAAACACGTCTCGCGGAAAATTTCGCCATTCAAAGGAATTATTTAAAATAAGCAGGATGGCGTCCGGTACGCCAGTGTCGCGGGTATGCGACCTAAAAAAAAAAAAAAAAAAAAAAAAAATGTGCATGTTAACAATAGCTTTGTTACAACATAACAATTACATTATTATACTATTATAATATGACTTAGTTATAAAATCTAATATTAAAACATAAAGGTATCGCAAATGATAATGTATTAGCCTTAAGTTTAATTCATAAAATTTACTCTATTGTATAAGTTTGCTCCTGTCGGTCTAAATTGTAAGCGACAGCGGTCGTGCATTTCATAATCATCGACAACTTTTATACACGCACACACACACACACACACACACACACGCATATACGCATTATTTGGACGGAACCAATGCGCTTCCTATCACAATGGCATCCCTTAATTAAATAAAGAAAAAGAAAAGCATTATGGGGCGTCCAGCTCCACTAACACACGCGTCTCGGAGCGCGCTGACGCGCGCCCGACGCTAACACACTCTGCGCCTATCGGCTCATCGCTTGCTGCTGTACCCTTTGTTTTTTTTTCTGTTTCAAAGTTAATCCGTTTTTTTTGGCTACGCGGTCGTGCGCCAGCACGGTCCGGACGTGTCACGGATGAGCCGCTTGGCTATCCGACGACCCGCGCTCGGCCGTCGCGCGCGCGTCGTCTTACGAAGCGCGCGGCCGTTGAGCGTCGGTTTTCGGAAAGGTCAGCGGGGAGCGATGCTGCCCAGAGAATCTCACGCTCAAAACTGCAAGACGTGCACTTTTGAGCGTGGGACCACTCGCCGTCGACGGTCGCGACGGCGGGTGGACACTCAGATCTCCGGCGACCGGCGACGGGAGCAGACCCTTGAATAAGGTCTTGAATAAAGTCTTGGATAAGTCTCTGAATAAGAACATCTCCATTATTATAACACTCTACAAAGCGACCCATCTAGGGCACCGTCGATGCGCCCAAAATCGGAAGGTGTTCCTGTAGGTGACGTCTAGGTGGCCAGGAACACCTTCAGACATCGTTTACGAGGTGATTCAATAAAATTGTCTTATAGAAAAAGAAAAAAAGTTTTTCGATGCCCTTCAAGAGATAAAATTCATTTTTGAATATGCTAAAATATTTAACGAAATCTTAATAGTTTTTACAATGCTGGATAATGAAAAATTTCGAATAAATTTTGAATTCATTTCAAAAACTGTGTTTGAAATTCGCATAAGGAATAAATTTCTAATATTTGTAACAAAATTAGAGCGCGCGGAGCGCGCCTGAATGTCACTTGTTTTAATAAATAAATATTTAAATACCGGTGTCTTTGATTCAAATGCGCGCGAGCAAGGTACGATATATTATAAATATCAGCAGGTGTAGTTCACGGTATGCTGGAAAAGCAATTCTCAACTATATATTACTAGATATATATATAGCTTGTGTGTGGCAAACTTCAGGGGCCTAACATTTCGGACTAGAGAAGCATAAAACGTGATTTTGAGCATTTTCGAATTACGCACTCGTGTATTACGGTTTGAATAGTTTCTTTACCGATATTTTTTTTGGAAATCATAGTTTAACTATAAATATGCTGATATAGCAAAAATAGCTTGGGAACAATCTTGCTAAGCATTATTTTTTTGATAATGAAAAATACGAATATGAAATGAGAAGTAAATAGTGGTACGGGTGCCGCGTCGTCTGCTTCTCAAACTCGCCTCCACGACACTACCGTGCCACTGGATACTTTTAAAAAATATGAATTTAAATGAAAGTCTTTGTCCCGTGAGAAATTGCGTGATAAATCATTTGAGAACTCACATGAGAACTCACGTGAGAAATTACTCAACTTATGAAACAAATTATGAAGTGATTTCTCATGTGATTTATCACGTAAATGTCTCCTACTACAAAATTTGAGCTTTTAAATAATAAAAAAAAATCAGTTTCAAAAATTAGGATTTGCCTACTAGGTTGGCCACCCCTCCCCCCACATAAGTTGAAAAATCTATGATTCAAAACGTTTTAGACATTTTTTTAATTTTAGGAATTTTATGCATTCTCCTCGCGTAAGAACTCAAGTGAGATCTCATGTGAGGAGAATGCATAAAATTTTTAAAATTAAAAAAATATCTAATACGTTTTTAATCTCAATTTTGAGAAACTGACTTTTTTATTATTTAAGGAGGGTCCTCAGTTATATTAAAATAATACTACAATAATTAAAAAATTGGTATAATGTTAA